>JANRGW010038214.1:0-75100 GCA_024733675.1 Psilopsiagon aymara | reverse complement strand
ATGAGGAAGAAATTCTTTACTGTGAGGGTGGTGAGACACTGGAATGGGTTGCCCAGGGAAGTTGTGAATGCTCCATCGCTGGTGGTGCTCAAGGCCAGGTTGGACATAGCCTTGGGTGATACGGTTTAGTGGAAGGTGTCCTTGCCCATGGCAGAGGGGTTGGAACGAGATGATCTTGAGGTCCTCTCCAACCCTAACTATTCTATGATTCTATGATTCTAAAACAGCTAACTGCCGCAAAACCTTAAGAAGGATCCTGCTTGACAGAAGGGTGAAGAAGGAATACAAGAGAGACAGTGGGGGGAAAGGCCTTAAAGCTACATGGAGGAACTTTTTTTAAACTCTGTTATTGACGCAGTCCTGTTACTGACAGTATGTGAGGCTGATCTGAGCAGGATACCTTTTGCAAATCCTGGCTTTTCAAAGGAACCTCTGGTTTTGAGATAATGGAAGCTCACAACTCCCTGTCATGGAACATAATGTGAAATTGATTTTGCAAGGCTTTATCTACACGAAGTTGCACTGTTTTAATTAAAGGTGTGTTTTTAAATCAACTCTGTTAAACCAGTCCAAGCTCTTGTGTGGACACTCTGAAACCGATTTGAAACTGTCTTATATCAACTAACCTTAATTTGGCAAAGAACCAATTTACACTGAACAGGCACCAATTTTTGCTGATCCAGAAACAGGATTAAAAATAAAATCTTATTTTAAATGATAAGATTTTGATGAATGTCTCTGTTTCTGCCCTAGCTATGCCAAGATATGCTGGCCTTCAGTAGCCTAGTCTATCTGTATAGGAAGGAGATGAACTTACTTCTTTCCTTCTATGTATTTATGGCCTCTTGACAGATACATGTCCTTGCTAAAGGAGAAAGCGTAAAGCACTGTGGAACTAGGGAGTCTAAAACCAAAAGATGGCAGGAGTAAGGAGAAAGAAATGATGAATTGCAGAGACCACTTTCACCCTCCTTTTCTATTTATTTTGTTTCTGTAATGCAGAAAGGTTACAAGCAATGAGCCTCCATCATGATCAGTAAAAGCACTCTCATGCTGTAGTTTTGGGGAGCATCTTAAATAACTCACAATTAGTGTAGGGGTGCACGTGGAATCAGGCCAATGTTCTCCTGTCAGTCTAACGTTGCTAGACCCAAGCTCAAATCTCTCCTTTTTTAAGGGTCTGCCAGGGGATTGAAGAGATTTTGATGATCTACTGCAGACTAGCTGTGTAGAAATTTCCCCAAGTTTAAGGATTTCTGTGCAATCCCTTCCAATTATTCACACTCCACTAGGCTGCAAATGAAGGTCTGCATTTAGTCCACAGCTTACCAAAATTTATCCATGTTATTTCCACATCTGAGAAACACATGGGAAAATGGCCAGTGAACTTGTTATCCATGTGGCACTAAGGACACAGTTGTATTTGCTCTCATTCTACATGCACAGCTAGACAAAAAAACAGAAGCTGCACCACTACTTCCAAGAGGCAGGGCCTAATCCTGCTCTAGGGAATGGAAGCCTCTGCACATGCTATCACAGGAACAGGGCCAGGCTGTGAGATACTTCCCTGATGATACTCAACCAAAGCATTTTCAGTGATGAGAGACAAAGTATCTCAGTTCATCGCAGAAGAACAAAAGGGTGCAATCATGAAAAGTACACTGCTCCTCCAAACACCCTGTATATTTGGAGATAAAGATACTCAGGAACTGAAGTGGGTAATCCTAATGCAGAGCTGACCAATGAGTGACTCAATACCAGCCTGACACTGCTTAAAGATAATTTTTCAACCTTTATCCTTCGAGTCTGTTATGGTACTCCAAAAAGTCATGCATGAAACCAGTAGGACTTAAAAGTACGTTGATGCACTTAGATTGTGAACTATAGCCCTAATTATTGAGAATAGTGGCCTAATTATTAAGCTTTATTTTGAAGCACTTAAAACTATGCATGACAGTAAGTATTCTGTACCCTTGCACTCCTCTGAAATGTTGTTAATGGGTAATATGCTCCTTTACTGTCTGTTTGGTTCAACAGATTTATTTTCAAAGTGAATCCTATGTGAATTTTTCCTGAATCAAACTCTTTCCCTGGTGAGACTATATAATCCTGCAGTCTTGTTAAAGCAAAAATCATCTATGAGACTTCATTCAAAATAAATCCCCTGCCAAACTATTTCTTCCTTTTCATTTAGACAGTTCTCCTTCTGATCATTTATAAGGAAAAAGATTCTTGCATTGTCTTGTCAAACTTTGTAAAGAGGACTGTATCAATCTGACAGCAGCACAAACAGAGTTTTGCAGTCTTAGCAGTGCTAGAATATATTGAGCAGCTGTTCCTTGCATATGGAAGAAAACCAGCAACATTGCAGTAGTTCAGTGGAAAAAAAAAATAAATCAGAGCTAAAGCTAGTTATGTTTCATTCTGATTATAAACGATTTCCATATATAAAGAGGACTTTCTCAAATGCAGCCTCAATATTTTAAGTCTCCCATCCCTGCCACTATTAATAAACAGCTCTCTAGTGTATTGCATCTACTGGCATTAGTCATGATTGCACCTACTGTCTGTAATGGGATGCCATTCATCAGCATGGTAAGCTCAAAATTAAGTGATTTTCCTGGAAACTGTTTCTCAGCAGCACCATTTGATCCGCTGTAGTTAAATAGCCATGTCATTGGTTGCATTATAAATTCTATTTTACAGTCTTCTTTTTTTTTTTTTTTTTTTAATATAAATTAATTGTAGCTTTCCTCTAGGCTTAATGCTGGTATAAAAGGTTCTGGCTGATGAACAAATCTTTTCCAAAGACAGGAATTTTCAATTCTATCATTTTTAAATAACAGTGGCATAAAAAAACCTCACAGGAACAAACTTGTTTAAGTCAGCTACACAAATGAAAGTTGACAAGTGATTAGCTCCTTCTGGGAGTTAATTGTTTTCTACATTTTAGAGGAAAAAATGCCATCAGTGACTATGAAAGTGGCCTGAAGCACGGGCTTTGGAAGTCTAATACTATAAATACCAGTTTAAACGATTACATATTTCAGCAATTTTTGTAACTTGGAGTTGGCATGACAAAGCACAAACTTCAAAAACCCCACCATCTCTTGTAAAATGCAGGCAGTATGCACATAATTTTATGAGCCATCCTGAAAGATCTGCAATAGTGACTACACTAGCTCCTACCTTTAAAATTTAAGGATGGTATATTGAATCTCTAGGGCAGTGCATACTTGTGCATGCCCAGAAGATAAATTGCTGCTTGCCCTATGGGTGAAGTAATTTAAATTACTTTTGCTGGTTGCCCTTCTCACTTCTCTTTCTATCAGATGAAAGAATGAGAAGGGATCTGGGTTTTGCTGGTTTCTGCTTTGAGAAGACAGCTAAAATTGAATTTGTTTCATTCTGCTTCTCACCATCTATGTCAGAGTCACATCACAGTAAGTCCCATTTACACCTGTTGCTCTGATTCTAGTTTCACATTCTAGCTTCCAAGGAAAGGGAATTTAGGACTGTACACTGGGTTGGAGTTGTAGTGCAATTTGTACAGGTTCCTCTAATGGACAAATGGATGGGACAGGTTCCTCAAATGGATAAAGGGACACTTTCACATACAGAGGCAGATACAGGCTTGTCAGTGTAACCTGCTCCTGGAAATGGTAGGGATGGGCTGCTGCTGATCATTATTTGCTTTCTAGACGGCATGGCAGGAAATATTTTTTTTGGTAAATCTCATTACATCTTGGATCATAGTCCATATAACGTACTAAAAGTTAACAGAGTCTTTCAGCGGTGACAGCTTCAAGTCTGCCTGCAGGTCAACAGATCAGACCCCACAAATTCTTATGAGTGAATCTTCCCAATCAATAAAAATTATCTCATAAATTCTCACACGCACCTATGTCAATTCTGACAATTCACAGGCCAACTCTGTGGAGCAACTTAAGCATGTTTCTTTTGTGAAGCAACATATACACAGTTCTTGTCTTTTGGGTTCAAATTCACTGACTTGTAATCTTGTGGGAAACTACTCACTGTAGACATGTTATCAGTCCACATTAGAGTATTCCCATGAGAATAATCCAGAAGAATAAACTCCTGAAAATCTGAGCTAGAAAAAAGTGGACAAAGGACATGCTTTTTCACACCCTAACAATTAAAATACTTGCCCTAAAGTGACTTTAAAGGGTCTTGTATCCTCCCTCACATTAGACATGGAACCAAGGTTGATAAGGCCCTGTTCATTCAAACACATGATCTGGATGAGGAGTAGTGCATTCTTGAGACTCTTCAGCAAAACTAAGCATTTGAAGTCAGGAACAGTACTCCCCTTAATTTTGGGCATGAGAGGAAGTTCTGCTTGCTTTTCATTTTTTTCACTTAGAAAACTCATCTCACAAGGAAGACAGGATCTGCAGTACAGTGTGCTGCATTCCTACAGTATTTGCCAGGATGTAGTGGTCATGACATTTAAAATTCAGATGACAACAGGGAGGAACAGGTCAGTCTAGCATGAAATGAAGAAACAGAAGTAGAATCAACAAAGAAGGAAAAAAGAGAGGCTGTGAGTTCATATGAAAAATAACAAGGCTTAGAGGCAGCCTCCAGCTAGCAGGAAACAGTTCAGGCACTGCAGAATAAATTTTACAGCCCTACGGGGCACTCTGAAGATTTGCACACTTCTCCAAGCCAAATACTACTACTCCAAGAAATACTGCTTGTAGAACTCGATTACTAAGCTAATATTATGCTACAGGGCAACTGTGATTAGACAATCTGTGATGTAGAACTTACTTTTGAAAACACCCTATTCTTCAGTAGTAAAGGAACAACATGGGAAGTACTGGGAGAACAACAGTGGATCCATTTCTTTGAATATACAGCTTCATGCAACTAGAATTAGGCAGAGATTTCCAAGAAAGGTTTTTATATCTCACTCCTCATCCTGGCTGGTTACAATCAGAAAATTTCCTCACTACAGAGATGATCTTTCCCATCAGTATCCTCTCTCACACAGCAGCTGGATTACCTGGTTGAGTAATTATTTTTCCTGTTCTGTGGTACAGGTTGCAGATAGAAAAGCCAACAGTGCAGAAGAATAACCAGATCATTAGAACTGACACTTACTTCATACTCCTCTTTGAATCCATAGCCTTCTGCACATTTCATTTGGGTGATGTGCTGTAGCAAGTCAGCTACACGAATGGCTGGATGAAGCTGTCCAGTCTGGTAGGGAACATCCACTGGATCTCGCTTCTTGTAGGTATGGGACTGGACCAGGCTGCTTGTGTCACTGACCATCGTGTGGGTTTCATCTAGAACAAGAGTAACTCATCATGTACTGGCTCATTTTCACTTATTAATAGAAATATAAACTACACAGATTTCAAGACGAATGGCAGAAATCTGACACCATCAATATTGTTTCTGTCTGTGACGGCTACACCAGAAGTACAGTAAATCCATGGAGCAGTTTACACAGGGAAATTGCAAGACTAATTGGAATGAGGCAAAGTCCATTGAGCATTGCAGAGCAGTCCAAACTCTAATATTGTTTTAAATATCACTAGCTGATTACAAGCAGGTTTTAAAACAGGCATTTGGTTCTAAACTGCATAGAAGTTTCATTCTGAAACTTCAACAAGTCCCCATGGAATGAAATTGGACTTGTATTCTTTAATTACTGAAGTGCTATATTTCACACTGCAAATTTAGAGCAAATGTTTGGAGTGAGCAAAATAAAAAGATGCACAAAATGGCTTATGGTTTCATCAAGCTAGGACTGCAATGGAAATGTAGACCTGAGACAACATTTGGAGATGAACTACAAGAGGACAAATGCAAAGGATCAGGAAAAATGTCTTGACTGGCTGCTGAACATGCTTTGGGACCATGGTATATCATGAGCCATCACATTAGGCATGGAATGTTATATGTCAACTGACATGCAAGCCAACAAACAGGAGTACCCAGTGGGCTGGTTAAAATTTTTATGAGACACATACTCTCCCAACCCTCCACATCTCTTCCATGGGGCAAATGGGCAACTTACCATTGATTGGCACTTTTAAGAAGATACATATCGGGAGAAAAAAAGAGGAGGAGAAAAAGGAAACAGGGCATAAGCAACAGTACTACATTAATAATTACAGGTAATTTTATGTTTGTAATTTAGTCTTTACAGAGTGGTTTCCTAAATGAGTTAGATTCTGATCTCAGTTTCACAGTATAAAATAAATGTAATGAAACCAAGGTATCTTCCTATGGGTGAATTTACACAGATGCAACTGAGATCAAAACTTATACTTAGCAGTAAATAGACAGATGTGAAAGTGCACTCTACCAAAGGAAGCAATATGACTTTCTTCCTGCTTAGGTGGAACTTAAAAAAATTTGCTCAGACCTGCCAAGAGAGAAAACTCAACCCCAATTCTAAGGTCCAAATACCATCATAAATATATTTTCTGTTTACCCAAATAATAATTTTACATATCTCAATGAGTTTTTGATTTTTAGCTGAAATTTTAAATATGGTGCTTTGACCTATCCAAGCTATTCCTCAATGGCTGCACATTAAACACTGCAAGGGGTTTATTAAAATACTATACTTATTTAAAAATTAATACTCTCTAAAATATGTTGCATGGAAGGGAAGTATTAAAATAGTATTTCAACATTCATTAGTTAGGTGTATTATAGCAGAAAGTTCTGCAAATACTCAGAATGAAAAGGTCCCAGGTTCTCATGTACGCACAAAAAATACTATCTCATCTTATTAAAGGTGCGTTTCTGGTCTTAGTTAAGCCACTGAAAATTGATGTTAAAGCCACAGAGCTCAAGAAAGCATATTTCAAGGATGATTTTAGGCTCTCTCAATTCCTACTTATACTAAGACACATAAAACTGAACCCATGACACTCGGTAAGCATATAGTCAATATGAACTATGCATTTAAAACTTGAACAAAATATACAAAGAAAAATTTATGGGTATTAGTATGGGAATTTCACTACTTTTCCTATCAGTTTGCTAACCTGATCTAATGCAGAGGAAAGTGATTCATCTTCTACTCACAAAGTTTGACAACTTTTCCTAATGTGTGATAAAATTTTACTGCAAAGCACCTTGTGATGCATGGTATGAAGTGTGGTATACAAGTGTAGGTACAATATGTTGCTGTTGAAATGGCACCTGAAAACTACAAGGTGGCTAAGACACAAAAGACAAAAAAAAGTATAGGAAGTTGATCATGATTTTTTGTGTGGCTTATTTCAAATTAAGAAATAGGTTAGAAAACTTGTTGGTTTTTTTTTTTTTTTTTTTTTTTTGCAAACTATAGAATTCCTTGTAACACAGATTGTTAGTAACTAAGATGAAGGCAGTTAACAGGGTCTTGTACTACGAAAGCAGCAGTTTAATCTTTATGAATCTCCTATGAGCTCCTTTGGTTTAGACTGATTTTTCTTTCTTCATTTCTTTACCTCCATTTTTCTCTTTGGAAATGATCTGTTAAGATATTTTATATAAAATGCTTTCAATCCTTGTTTCATATCGTACATTAGGAGCGCCGTGTATTATAATTTTTGCTTTGCCTTTGAGCACTGTAGCACGAACCTGTCAGGCATAACAGTCCACTGTTTTCCACAGGATGACCTCTTCCAGATGCAGTGTTCAGATGCAACAGGAAGTTTGTCCAGCTTAAATACTCCTACAGCTACAGTTGTTCTACTCTGCACTTCCTCACTCCCATAGAGCTGTACAACACTTAATAAATAATATATTTATTGACTAGTTATATGAACTCATGGTATGGGAGGTAGCTGGAAACCCAGACCAATATCTTTTCAGGGATGAGACGCTCTCCAATTTCAGAAATATGCCCATTGCTGATACTAGGCAAACATGACCTACACTCATGATCAGCATCTATAAATTTAGCCCCCGTTATCTGAAGTGTTTAAAGCTCATTTAGTTTTAACTACGGGCTTGATCCTGTAGTCCAACACAATTTCTCTGGAGGTTGGAAGACAGCAAGAGCAGGTATTATTTGCAATTAAAACACAGCCTATCTTGTTAATTTCTATATTCCTCTACTAACTCCAGCATAGTTAATTTGATTTACCTCAGAAAAAACACTATTCCTATACAAGCAGTTATCAACACATTCTGGGACAATGGAGCATCCCTGGCCTGAACGGAACCCCAGTTGTAAAAAGGTACAATTTTTTTCACACATAAGCTTACAAAAACATTAATTTTCCACAGTGAAATTATTAGCAGATTTTCTGAGATGAGTAAGCACAGGTTACCATAGCAGACTCTAAAATACATATTTAACTAATTCCAGATTTTAAAGACTTAGAAAAGCAAAGAATTTTATTTCCCAGTGTGTTCTTGAGTGATATTTGGATTACTTGCTTAGAGATTATTTCTTGTGGGGAAAAAAGAAAAAAGCTAACAAATACTTTTACCATCTCTATTATATAGCAAAGGATCACAAACAAAAAAAAAAAAAAAAAATGAAATCAGAGAAACCATTAACTAAAACCTAATAATTGAGATAGGAAATTTCAAAGTTTTTCTCCTGATAATAGTACTTTTCTCCTTGCCCACCCACAAGGTCAGAAAGAACATCTACTGGTTGAAGTGTTGAATGAATGCTAAAGCACACAGAAAAAAATCTAACGTCTCAGGCAGTTAAAAGGCACTGCAAATTTCATTTGCATGCAGATTATTACATTGTTACAGTCACTACCATTACCTTCTTCCAGATTTACATAATGTATAAAAATGCACAAGTTCCTTCTCCAAGTTATCACACTGAAATGCACTGCGCTAAATGTTATTTCACAACAACAAATTTTTAAGATATGAGATACATAAGATTTTTCTTATATACTTCATTCTACGTAAACCTGTTTAACTTGCAATTTAAGAGCAGGAATCAGTTAAGGGGTCTAACAGTTTTTTACACTGATCTGAAGAAAAAGGAGGAGAAAGAAAAATATTTGTTCTAAACACATCAACTGTTGTAAAAAAAGAGGCTTAACACTGAAGTGTGAGTTCTTGCTACTGTGCACTGTCACATTTTCACATTTTGACTTTTTCCTTAATAAAACAAAATATCTCCCTATTTAGTCTGAAGTTAGCATGAGAAGGAAGTGAAAATGAAGACAAGCCACAAAGCAGTTAGAGTTACTTAAGCACTGGAAATGCAATAGCGCCTCATGCTCTTTGTTTTATCACAGTGCAGAAACCTCTCTTTTTGACATCGGACAACTGCTGGTTTTCCTAGATTCCCTAGTTTTTCCTAGATTTCATTCCCGTGACACCTAATGCATAATAAACGATATGCTCCGAGTCTCATGTTATCATTTGGCTGTTCAAAACACCATTTCTCCTCTAAAACTTCACTTTGACAAGCATGTCAGAAACTGTGCAGTACTGTAAGAAGAAATGATAGCTGCTGGATGGACAAAACCTGTATTTTGCCAGATTTTCGGTATCATGAATAGTCTAATTAGGAAAAATGTTATTTTTAAGAAGTGACATCTCCAGTTCTGAGATAAAATGGAAAAAAAAAAAAAAAAAAAAAAGAGGGAAACTATATCAATTGCTGCAATAATCAAATTCTTTTGTATCACTCCAAATACATGCATAAACATTTCCTCGCAAATCCACTTGTTAAAATTATTTCTTTTCTCCCCTGACTTGCACTACGACAGTAGTAATCAAGCCTGATAATGTCCTTAGCATTCTCAGTGTAGCCAAGCCTACCACATCTCCCTTTAGGATAAAACTCCAGCTTTTTATATACTATTGTCTGTACCCCGAGAACTGTGACTTTCTAAATTACTTCAGGAATAAACTTTGATAAAGGGAAATGTTCTCACCTAAAATTGCAGTTGGCACAAATGGATCTGTCATACATCATAAGCAGGTCAATGCAGAAAAGGTAAAAAGAGAGAGAACAGTAAATGGTTGATAAGTGTTCCAGAGTTTTCTTTCAGAAAGCTACTGTAAGCAATCAGTATGTTGCTTATGTATGTATTAAATTTCAATGTCAAGAAGTGTAACAACATAATTATATGTGCTTCTATTAGGAAAAGGTCTATATAGGTTGGAAACCAAGAAAAAAATCAGTTACCTGGGTAATAAGAATTAGGCACTGTTGTGCTCAATGTGTTAGTTTTCATTGTAAATGAAGATGGTGAAGATACAGCTGCAAAGAGAAACAAAGCTGGTTAGTGGCAGCAAAGTGACATGTGACTATTTAAGCTGAGTGATATAGTGCATGTGATTGACTTGGTTGTTTAGAGTCCGTTCTGTTGTGTTGTGCTGGATTCAGGAACTACGGAAAACCAGGTATGTCTAGTGGATACAATAGCTCATCAAATTTGATCAGTTCTCTAAAAAGAAATGTCATCAGGGAAAGCATTTTGATCAGTGATGACAAATCTACTTCTTAAATCACAATATGAGACTAAATAGAGATGCTACTGATACTACTGATACTATGATGACAGGTGTTTTTGACAGAAGCTTAGATCATTAGTAAGTTTAATTAATAATAGTGTAAACACTATAAAACCTGCAAATATTCTACTACAGTTCATTTTTTCTTCTCCCTTCTTTTTTTATTTGCTCAGACAGATGGATAATGGGCACACAGCTACTAATATACTCTGAATATGCCTTTTTGTTTAACAACAGTTTTCAAAGTGATACATAGATCAATGCTCACATTAGTATTTAATCATTCAACCATTTGTAAAACCTATAGGAAAGCACAATGCAACAAATTAAGTTTAGGTTGTTCCCTGGTTTGCAAAAACTATGTGAATTACTTTTGTAAAAACAGATACATTCAACAGGTGGGACTTGATCACAACATTTTACAAGATGTTCAGTCAAAGACTCAATAAAGGCTTTTAAGCAAAACTCATTGCAAATTCAGCCTCAGTTGCTTGTCTACTCAGCTCAAAATCAGTGAATATAAGCACATTCTGGATTTCAATAAACAGGCAAACGTAATTTGTAAAACAAAACTTGAATTAAGGAAGACAGGCTCTGCTGGATAAGGAGTGAGATTGCTGCTGCTGGCTTTCCCCCCTTTTTTTTGGGGTTGATCTTCTAGGGCATACAGTTGCCAGCCCTTGTTAAGATGGAGCTATCTGAAAACTGGCTTAAATAATGCTGGCAGTTATCACTTGTCATATAAATGAATATATCTGAGACTACTTTTCTTTGATTATTTCTCCTGAATCACTGAATTGAAAGAACAGAGTGGGATTCCTTTTGGGTCTGAATGCAGAGATTAGTTGATGTCAGGGCTGCTGCAGCTAATAAGACTGGCTAGATATGCAGAATACAGCCAGGCTAATAAACTTTAATGGGAAGTGGGAAGCAGGAATGTTCTAAATCTCTTGAGTATAAGGCCTTACACGAAGTATTTCTGAAGACTGTCAGACTGCTGCCTTCTGGTGAACACTTATCTTACAGGAAGTCTAACCCTCATGTGGTACAAAATACTTGCTACGCCAATGATTTCAAACTGCTTTAAGGTGGTTTATATAACCTGATTTAGTCCCAGGAACTCATTGCAGCTTCTTTGGTTGCTGGTGTTTATTCAGTAACACTGTTGAAAAACGACATCATGATGATTGAAGATGAAGTCAAACCTCTTGATTTTTGAGATTACATAGAAGTAATCTCATTAACTGCAATGCTATATTCTCACTAGAGAGGCAAGTCAGATTTTAAAAGATCTCTTTCAAAGCAATTTCAAAAGTACAAATTTCAAGCACAAATTAACATTGCAAATTCTGAGCTGAATGCTGCTGAGAGAAGTTTCACTGTATAAATCGCACAGTGTTTGTACAATTGAGCTTGTGAAAGGTAATTTCTCAATCATATTATTAAAGAGTGGGATTTGGGCCACATATATTGGTAGTACTCGAAATAAAATCAGTCTTTGAGAAATTCTGAAGAGGTTCAAAACCACTGGTATAGAAGAGAAACTGAGGCTCTTTAAGAACTACAAAACCAACAAAGTTTTTCGAACATTCTTTCTTTTATTCTTCTTAACAATTATCAAAACCTACTGTTTTTCCTCGTCTTTGCTTAGTGCTAACCCCAAGACATGAGTGAGCCCCTGACTAAAATTTAATACAGGAAATTTTATATCCCAAATTTTATTTCTTTTCAGGGTAAATCCAGGAATACCCAGGATATGCAGAATCTCTGATGAAATTTCAGAACAGATAATTCCACTGAGTTCAGCTCTTGTACAAGCAACAGAAAAAGAATCATCTAGAATTGGAAATAATAAGACAATCAGATCACCATTATTAAGTTATGGCATTCAAAAATAAATTACTCCTACAAAAAAAAAGAAAAGGAAAAAGAAGAAGTGAGCAGCAGAAGCATTTGAAGGACTTTGGAGAGCAGGAATGATACAAAATTTTGAACATAATAGGGACTGGAGAAAGGTAAACCAACAGCTTCTTCAGTAATGTCTTTGCTCTTCTGCAGAAGAAAAGGATGGCCAGAAAAAAGCTCAATTATCCTGGTTGTTTTTAAAGGAGTCTGTTCTTGATGTTTGACTGTCTTGCTCATTCAAATACACACTGTTATGTGCTGCACAGTGGGAAACGCTGGGTCCCATGGATTTTCCATGACTGAGAAATGAGGAATATTTTAAAAACCATTTGCACCTTTCTTCTACCTTCCAAAAAAAAAAAAAAAAAGGATAAGAAAAAACTTACATCTCCCATTTAGATTGTGTGTGTCCATGAAAGAGAAAGCCTCGTCACAGTTGGTGCCTTGCTCATTGTAGCTTTTATCCATTGAATTCACCATCACTGTCATTTCCTGCCGTGTACTACTCAATGTCTCTTTCCGCTTTTTAGCCAATTTTCTTGAGAAATGAATGTTGAGGAAAAAAAGAAAAGAAAAAAAACATTCAGTGAGCAGACATAATCTTCATGTTGCTTAGACCAGAACCACATTATTAAGTAACATTTAAAATTATTGCTGCATTTCTAGAAACTTAAATTGATTTCACGCTCACATTTTTTGATGGCATCTGATAATCAAGCGATAGTTGCCAATGCCCTGGCTTACGGTGAACAGCACTTTAATTCTCTGGGATGACCACTGAATTAAAGGGGACTACTGGGATACAAAGGTGATGTGAGCTACTCTATCAGAGGCTATCTCAGTTTATATCCAGAAATGAAAATTGTAAGAGAGAAGATTTTGTTGGAATTGACAAATCAGTAATGATTTTCACTGCATGCGTAGAAATGTCTGGAGCTGTTTCATTGAGACACCATATAATACAGTTAACTGGTTTATATCATACTGCACAGTCTGATTTCTCAACACACTTTCTACAAGTAAGTGACAGTTTAGATTAAATTGCATTTCTGAAGACTATTTTCTGTCACTCTTAATTTCAGGAGAATTAGTCACAATAGTTAGTTGCTTCTCAGCAGGAGTGGTCTGTCTGAGACGATCTTGATTCTGATACTGTAATAGTGATTCATTAAGCTACAGAACTGCTCTGGATGCATGTATCTCTTTTTCCACATCTGTCTGTATCTGTCTAAACTAAAATCTCACTCTGTCTCCACGGAGTTATGCTTAGCCACCATCACAAAATTACATGTCCAAAAGTTGATTTTTACTTCAACATCTGTGAGATGCTTGTGATCCTAATGATGGTGGATCCCGTGCCCATTTGTCTTGTATCTCTGGCCTGTGGCTCTGTCTTAGACAAGCCCTTCTCCTTGCTTGGTCTTGCAAGCAGCCTTCATTTAAGTTTTCCAGATTCCATCTGTATAGTATTTTCAAGGTATGAGTTCTATAAGGAAGTAACTGCTCCAAAGACTTTGATCTTCTCATATATGTTCACTCAATGACTATACCTCTGTGGAAAACATAATGAGCCAGCTCATATCCATCCAACAAAAAGAAGTTTTAGCTATTTTCAACTAGAACCTAAAGAAGCTTACTATCTTATGTTTCCTCCTTCATCTAGAGGCCTACTGCATCAAGCATAACCAACATGTGCTAACTCTCAAAGCCTTTCTCTTTATTAACTAGATTTTCAAGCAGGCACATGTTTGTCTTCCCTCATGGAGGATCTATTTGTAAACCTCCTTACCAAAAATTCACTACTCTGCTTCAAATCACTGCCTGCAGACACACTTTGCAAAGTATTGATATTATTGCTCACTAAACTGATCAGTATTGCCTCAGAGTCTCCCCATGTTCCCCATCTACCTACTTGTTGCCTCTTACCTTACACCTAGAGAACAAGCCATTTGAGCAGGAGCTACGGTTGTGTTCTGTACCAATATAGTACCTTAATAAGTACAGTCTTATCAAGGTGATAATATGAAATGGATATATTATTTCCTCTTTCTACCCTTAGCTTAAATGGCAACACCCTAAGTCATGCACAGTTCCTCTAGTGATTCTCTTTATCCTTAAGATGAAAGTACATACATATGCTCCCACCACCTGCCAACTGCTGGGCAATTCCCAGCTACGGGCTGTGAACTGCAATCTTAACAGTGACAATGATGGCATCCACAGTGTGGTCACTAAAATTTCATAAATAAGGCACGCATCATACCCATTTCACAGCTGTGCAGACCATAGGTAAGTACTTCAGGACAATTCAGCACTAAAGCAATGCTTTGGGAAAACATGCAGAGGCAGCTTTTCGTATGAGACTTCCCTCTTTTCAGACTGGAATCAGCAGCTTCTCTTTAACCAGCTGTCAATCCAATTAGCTATCTAGACACTGCATACTCACTAAGCCAGGAGACTGCAGTATACAATGGTCTTCCCTTGCCCATAAGTGGACTTGTGAGTACTGTCTCTATCCACAAAACCTTTCATTGCTGTCAATGTTACAAGCTCAGCACTTTCTCTAAGAACTCTTGCATGTGAACAATGGTGAAGAGGTAACAACTCTTCCTTTACAGCTTTTTAAATAAAAGTTACTGGGAAAATTCCCCTGGGTAACATTATAGTGATACTGATCCATATTTGAAAATCCATGACATGGTAGAATATATGATACCAGTCCCTCAACGAGACGGCAGAAAAACCCCATGCTCTGCAGGGTGCACATCTCAAGCATCTGCTGTTACATGTTATATTTTACAGTAAAAATGGTATCCTGCCCAAAGAAAGAGTTTTTGCTTATTACACCAACAATATGAACCTCAAATTTCATTAAAAGAAAGCTAATTTTCTTAAAGAAATTACACTAACATTTTCTCATTTCCTTAATTTTTGGGTTTAGTCTCATAGTACAGCTATAGCAGATTGTTTTTATGACAGTAACAACTGTACAGTACTTCTCAATCTGAATCTAATTTTGGAAATAGGTCTTGTGGGAAAAGTTCAAATCTGAAACAACTGTTACAGGAAGAGAGCGATACCAGCCAAACTTTGGTACTGTGAACAAAAACACCCCGTGGACTCACTCAAGTAAATTTTAGCTGAATATAAAATTTTTTACATCTGCAGTTTTCAGATATTGCTGAAAGTGTTGCAGAGCTGCAGTCTCTGCAAGTCATCCGTTCTTTGGATCTCTCAATCCCTGGGAGGCTCTAGCTATACAAGATTTAAGAAACGTGTAAAACCATATATTTCACATCACCATCACCACTCATGCTCTCAGATTTGAAGTAAATTTGGAGGAAAAAAGACTTAAATATTTGATCTTCTTCACTCAGAGAAAAGACTACTAGCTACTCTCTGATTTTTCCACCTTCTTAAAGGAAAAGAGACCTACAACCAGAGTTAAAAATAAAACAGATGGAAGCTCCCAGATGATTACCTAGGATGAAATTCTTAAAGGAGAGAACGCAAAATGCTTATCACCCAAATACTGTTACCATCACTACATGAGGAAAGAGAATATACTATATCAGTCTCAGAAAAGAGAAGCCTGAGATTCAGAACAATCTCAAGACTGGCTAGGAACTGTTGGCATTTTAAGGCACAAGAAATGTCTAGAAGAAAGCTGGTGTAATGGTAAAAATACAGGACAATACAGGGCAGAAAACCATACAGTCTCCCCCTCAATAAACTGCATGAGATTTTGGGTATTTTTTACTCTGTTTTGGTACAAATATTAATAAAATCAGCCTAAGAAAACAGTAAGCTAGAGGCTTCATCACAATCTGTGTCCAGTTTTGTCTGCCACTCTTAAATGCTGCATCTTCTCCTGTGCAGTCCCTTCTAGTTGAAAGGATCACCTTATAAAACTTCTTCACACCTGACTCAACACCTTTCTAAAAATTGTCTTTCTCTGTGATTTCTCCCTCAAACCGTCCAACCGAACAAAACCAATAACTAAGCTGCTGCTATATTATCAGCCTCTATTTGGTTCATTTCCTGTCTGCTTACCTGTATCCATTTTCTCTCTCCTGTCATGACTTTAATAACAACCTCTTTGGGACCTAGCTTGATTTTTACCTTTGTGTTTATAAAGTACTAGGCATACAGCACAAGGCACAATTGGATACTACCATGGTTAGAGGATGTAAATAGTAAAAGTAAAAAATAATAAATGGTGAGTAGACTGATAACTGGAATCAACTTAGGCTCTGAAAGGAATGTGTCTTCCATTTTAATTTAGAAACAATAAGTAAAGCATATTTAGAAATTTAGTGAGAAAAGCATATTTATTCGAATCAGGCAAAACACTCACTTCCTTCTTTACAATCCCAAAATGAGTGGTACTCTCTTTATCAGTATGCCTCCTTTCTTCCAAGCAAAGAAAGGAAAACCAAGATGCTGCTGCTTTCCACAGATGCAGAAACACATTAACAGTGTGATATATAAATGCAGTGAGATGAAATTTGTAATAGTATTGCTAAAAGGATTTCACTGTTTTTTTCCTTTAATTAATTCAATGAACTATTTCAGTTACTGAAACTTTAAACAAAATATCTTCTTTCCTACATACATATTGCTTCGAAGTTTACTTCTCTGTTTGTGAACACTTTCACATGAAGAAAGGATTTGGGGCTTTAATGCAAGCCTCTGGTGTGGCGCAGTTGTAGGTACGAAAGCTTTTAATATTTTCATCACCACATCCCTGAAAGAATATAAACTACAATCAGAATGATCCTTCATAAAATAGTATCTGTTTAAAAAGATAAAAAATACCAAGGGTAGAACTAAATGATCCTCAACAGAGATACATTACTAGTGGGCATTCTACAAAAGTGCTTGTTGGGAAATGTATTATTCGCCATGCACTGATCTAGGAAAAGGCTGAACAATATTGCTGTCCACAATGTTTTTGGACAACAATTTTTAATTTACAGTAAAAAAAAGAAATAGAGTCAGAAAGTTACAAATTTATCTCATGACATAGAGTGACTTTATGTTCACTTAAGAAAGAAAATCAGTGTTGACAGATATGAAGTAATACATATGGGGAAAAAAAATCCTAACTATATACAGACAATACTGTGTCTATATGACTTTATAAACAATTGAGGGAAGAAATCTGGTAGTACTGTGTGCAGTTCCAGTGTCTTCAGGATAAGAAGGACATAGAGCAGCTGGAGCAAGTCCAGAGGAAGGCCACGAGGATGGCCAGGGGACTGGAGCACCTCCCATATGACTGAAGCTGAGAAAGTTGGGGCTGTTCAGCCTGAAGAAGGCTGGGTGGAGACCTCATAGTAGCCTTCCAGTATCTAAAGGGGGCCTATAAGGATGCTGGAGAAGGGACATCCTAAGTGACTGTAGTGACAGGACAAGAGGTAATGGGTTCAAACTTAAACAGGGGAAGTTCAGGCTGGAGATAAGGAGGAAGTTCTTTACTATGAGGGCGGTGAGGCACTGCAACAGGCTTCCCAAGTAAGTGGCAAGTGCTCCATCCCTGGCAATGTTCAAGGCCAGGTTGGACAGAGCCTTGGGCAGCATGGTCTAGTGTGACGTGTCCCTGCCCATGGCAGTGGGGTTGGAACTAGAAGATCTCAAGGTCCTTTCCAACCCAAACCATTCTGTGATTCTATGTGTATATCCAAAAAACATTTTCTGGAAGTAGAGAACACATACAGAGAGGTGATGGGAAGATTAAAGGAACATATCCTACAGAACAGCAGTAGTGCTTAATATAGATAAGGAGACCCCAGTTTTAAAAAGAGGCAGTTGAACTCAGAATATAAAAGAGAAACATGGAGAAAGGGAAGAAATTAAGAAAGAAGTACTATTTCTTAACAACATAAGAACAAGAACCAGAGACTATACAGAATTTTTTTTTAATATGAAAGTAAATACTTCCACACAAGACAGATAGTTATGGAACACATCACCACAGGACTTAAGGGCCGAGAAGAGGACATTAACATATCTTTGCTTTGCTCCTGTATGTATCGCCAGGTTTGTTCCTGGCCACAAAGACACGAAGTTAAGTCTGGTGGACTTTTAATTCATAATTTGATATATTTTTTTATTATATTAACAATCCCTGCATTGATTATGCAAGAAACAGGAAGTAAATACTTTATTTGCTTTTCTAACAATTAGAATTACCTTTCTGCATTGTTTAGGCTGCTGTTGGTACACTGGGCAGGATTAATTAATTTATTAATTAATTACTTTGGTGGAAATGCTTTTTTCACCATATTTTGGTGAAAATTATTTTGGTGAAAGTGCTTTTGTTTGAAATTACTTAAGGAGAATCACTGATTCAGTGACAATTAATCTGAAGATGTAGCTTAATAAAAGCTCTCCACAAGAAGCATGTAAGAACATCTGTACTTGTAACTGACTTAATCCCTGTTTACTGTGGTTTTATACATTTTTCATACCTATGTTGTAATTATTTTGTTTTTAACAACATGCCGCTCCTTGTCAATAACTGTGATTGCTTTAGTCTTCAGCAATGGGTCCTCTAGTCCAGGTTTCATCTGCCACCTCTGTTTTGCAATAGTATATATTTGGTAACATTGAGTATCATTCTAGGTTGCGTTAAAAAACTCAAAACACTACTTTTTGGTTTTTAAGATATCCTTTTAGGGCATACCTTGAATCTGCAATGCCTCATCTGCATTATTCATGTTACTTTTCATTGATAAATAGTCTTTGTATTAAACAAGTTTTAAACAAGTTTTAGGAACCTGAATATCAAATCCAATTCAACCAAAATGGTAAATTTCTTCAGGTGATATTAAATAACTATCATTATAATTAACTAATACTTTTATTATGCTTTATATTTCTTATCAAAACACCAACAGACTGCACTGAACCCTTTCTATCCCCCCTGAATGGAATGAAACACAAATATGAAGCAACTGAAATCAAGTGAGGCAGTGAAATAGACAAGGTATGGCATCAGTGACAGCAAACTTGTCATTCAATTTCATATTTATATGCTTTATATTGAAATGTAATATGCTCAAGAATGCAATTTCACAGTGACACGAAACCGTGTACTGTCAACACTCTATCAGACAGGAAATAAAGTTAGGAGAAGTATTTTTAAAGGCACTACATTTTGCAGCAAGGACTAGCAAACACTTAATGAAATGCTTTATAAGTTGTCCCTATTTCAGGAACTAGCATTTCTAGAGAACAACAGGGAAAAGTAATTATCAAGAGAATTAAAACCCGAAAAGCTAGGCAGGATCCCACTGAATTGTGTTTCTCCTTGCTTAGGATCTCTTAGTATGTGAACCTGTATTAGATTATAAAATTACTCTTTGTCCTAAGAAGTCCAACATGTATTTTATACTGACAACCCAAAAAAGTAAAGTGACAACAATATGGAAGAGATTATGAATATTTGACTATAGCTAAGCAAGAGTACACCATTTTACCTGACTTTATAAAGTGGTGGTTTATTGATATTTCTTTTAGATGCCTTTGCTTTGTCTTCATTATCAACTTCCTGCTTCAGAGCAAATGCTCATTACTAATTTCATTTTTATCACGCTCTTGCATTCTTTGACAAAGACAAAAGAATGAATTTAAAACAAATGCTGTGATACTGCTTGAATTTGAAAAAAGTGTTCCTGATACCACAGGATTTCATTTCCCTACTTTCATTCACTGTGTCTTTCATTTTTGTCACAGAAACTTTACAAGCACTTTCAGCAACACCAAAAGCAGTACTGGAGGACCAAGAAGGCACCTCACTGCTAGCAGGGCTGGATAGAAAGGGAGAAGGAGAAAGGAGTAAGAGTAAAAGGGGGAAAGGACAATTCACTTACACAATTACAAGAATTGACTTTACTATCAGTACAAACTTTTTAAATGAATGTGGACGTTAATGAAAAATGGTTTTGATTTATATCAGCATAAACAAAACCAGCTTTGATTTTCTGTGCTTTTTACTTGCCCTTTTACTCACTGCATATTAGAACTTCAGTGGTCTTTTTTTTTCACTTTATTGTTATTTATAGTAGGTTGGTTCATTAGCATCACATGAGACGACAGCAAAAAGAAAAGTTATTTGGCTCCATCCCATTCTTAAAATATCAGAAATAGCTCACAGTTAAAGTATAGCATGACTTAAGATAGAGTAGATCAGGAAAGAGATAGAAAATATGGAGGGAAATGGGAAATAAGAAAAGGATGATGGAGAAATAGGACACAGCTGCCGTTACAGACAAAGCTCACCTACCCTTGATGCTAAGTGTTATTTCTTGAATTCAGGTATTCAGCACATGCTTTGAGGTTTGGTTATAGTGACAGCATCTAAAACTCTGCCTATTTGTTTCTCAGCTTCTGCTTTGCATGAACTCTATCAGGTTCCCTGAGCTTCTGCAAGTGAGGGTTATAGCACCAAACCCAAAAACATTTTAAGTCATAAGAGGCACCGCACTGAGAGATTTTCTTTGCCGATGCAAAGTGGCTGAGGGGAAACACTGATGACTGACAGTGTGAAAAAAACGGAGCTACATGCTGTGTCAGATTAATGTAACAACATTTATTTGAAATGGGCTGATTCTTGTCCTAAGTTTGTGGTTACAGTTTAGTTCCTGTTTGTCTGCCTGAGAAGACCTCGGTGCATTTTACTATGATTGACAGGATCTTCAGGGAAGGCTTTAGGCTGTGGCAGTAAAGAGGAATTTGAGAAGCTTTGGCAGAAGCACATGTCTGCAAAGCTCCTGGCTGCGGTATTTCTGGCTATTGGTCTTTAGAAAAATGCACGCACACGCTTTTAAAAGAAAAATCTAACATCCCCCTGCCTCTCCAACAGAAGAATAAAACAGTAATGAGATGTGAACAGCAATATTTTTCGAAATTTACCACTACCTAATTTTGACCATGACCTTGATAATGGTGAGTCAAGAATCAGGCAATAGAATGTCCCATTCTACTCAACTGAATTAAGAAAGGAAAAATTAAAAGCCACAAAATCTCTGAACTTTTTTCAAAATTCATCAACTTTGCAATATGAATTTAAATTTGTATTTTGATTCTTATGATCCCTAAATTAATCAAGAAATAATGAATACAATCTTTAACTGACCTGTAAGTCCCCTGAATTGTAAGGGTGTATAGGAAAAATACACAAAATATTAACACTTGGTGTTTTTTTCACCCCCAAATGAATTAAAAGGCAAATGCTTAAGAATCTGTTCAGTTCACTAAATAGCCAACTGATTTACTTAGATTAGAGCAGCCACATGGAAGAAACTACTTGCAGGATGAGGATCAGGGTGCCACGTAGAACATGGGAGAGGCCAAAGTATGACAAATCCTTTACAAGCACTGAGAGGAACTCAGTAGCCCACCTGGAACACTTGAAGGCCAAAGATCACAGAGTGACAATAAACTGCTATGTGCTTGTCCTCTCTTTCAAGGAAGAAAAGTAGGACAGATGGACAGTTAAGATGTCTGTTATAGTGAGAACTGCAGGGATCCAGAGCAGCTAGGAGTAGCTAAAGCAACATAGTGAGATGAGGGATGAAATGACTGCATTATACAAAAGAAGTATCCCTAAAGTCCTAGACATAGGAGCAGACCAGCACCCAGGTCTCTCTCTCTCTCAGCTGTCTAAACCAGAAAGACACACTCTCTGATCCGATCAGTCTTGAATTACTTTCTCCAAGGCAGTGTATTCTTAAAGGCTTTGGGAAGTTCTTCCTATGAAAAACCATATATAACCAACCAAGAGATTAGGACCTTCCGAGAGGAAAGGAAATGGAATTTAAAACATTACCTGACTAAACAGGAAATTGAACCTGGATCTCTCTTGATTGACAATCCTGACTGAGGAGATACTGAGAGAGCTGTGCTTGTTGAGCCTGGAGAAGAGGAGGCTTTCGGGCAATCTTACCGCACTTTTTAATTACCTAATGGGACACTGCAGAGACAGAAGTAGACGCTACACACATGGTGAAAGGACAAGACACGCTAGACACAAGTTGAAACTCAGGAAATTCCTATTAGATGCAAATAAAATTTTGTCACCATCAGGGTAGTCAAACAGTGGAGTAGGTGCTAAGAGAAGTGGGATCTCCACCTCTGGAGATACTCAAAACCCTGCTGAACAATGTCCTGAGCAACTTGATTTAGTTTAAATCTGCTTTATAGTGAGAGGTTAGGAAAGAAGACCTCTAATGGTCCACTCTGACCTAAATTATTCTAGCGTTCCCATTAAATGTTCTGGTAATAGGTTTCTTGGTTATAGGTTTGTTGGTTTTGGGTTTTTTGGCTTTGTGGTTTGGCTTTTGTTTGGGTTTTGTTTGTTTGTTTATAAAAGGAAGCTTTGGGGATTTAAAGGATTACAGATTTAGAACAAAAGTCTCAACTGTGCCCCTTCTTTGGAATATTAATGCATGTGAGAGGCACATTCATAATCAATATAGTATAATACTAGCAAAATTACATACAGTCAAATAATTAAATACAATGATAGATACAGATTCTTTTTAGTTATTTGTTTCATATTTTAACCACCTCTTTCTGCCATGTGTATTAAACCACCCTTCTAACTTCAGGAGCAAAGCTTGCATAAATATTTTTATCAATAAAGCTTTTTCACTACAGAGCTAGTTATATTCAAGTTATATTCATACTGCAATGCATAATGAGAATGTGATTATTTTTCATGAAAAAAGGCAAATTCTATTTTGATTTTCTAATATGGTATTAATAATATACACATTCTCCTTTTCATGAAGATGAAATGTTCCATTTTCCATTGTGTTTGATTTGTATTAATTTGTGGCACATTAATTGTATATAAATGTAAAATGACATTACTCTACTTTGCATGCTTTCTGTTACCCCATTTCAACATTATTGAAATGAAGCATTTGAAGTGCTGAAGAGATTCTTTTCTGAAAAGTATGGTCACAGGAAAATTCCACATCTGACCTTTCCTTTTGCCTGAGGATACCTTTTTCCCCACAAAAAGAAATTTCATTTTCTTAGCTAACTCTATTAAGAACAGTAAATGAAAATTTATACAGAACCTGTATTTCTCTTTTGTTAGCATATACGCCATTTTACTTATCTATAGTTAACAAGAATATCTAGGTTCTTTTGTATGCAAATGAATATGCATACATGACTTCATTTTAACAGATAAGACTTAAACAGTTCAGATGAATGAAAGATGTCTATGTCATATTGCACTCACGGAGATATATATTCCCTTCATAGTACTGTCTAGATGGGTATTAAAGTCTCTGCATATGGTACAAGAACACCATATTTATAACATATTGTTTAAAAGATATATTTTGCATTTGACTTTGCAAGTCTTTTTCTTTGTCTCAACAGCTTTTCTTTTTCTTCTTTTCCCCCATTATATTATCATATGATCTGAATAAAGAACTAAACAGACAATGCTGGGGCCTACTCAGGAGGAGGTAGCTGTGTGATGTGTAGTGCCAGACAACATGAATATGAAAGCTTTTCACAGGAATACATTCACAACAGATTTTGAAATTCTCTTCCTGAAGCTAATTAACATTTTAGAAAAGGCTGGCTAATGATGAAAGAAAACACCTTCTTATCCCATAGCTGTCAGTTTTAAATAAAGCCTCAAACTCCAATGGGTGGTGTGCACCACAGGTGCTCAGAATCCCTCTGCTTTCACAAACTGAGAGAAGAGGCAGTGTTAAACTGATGTAAATTTGTTCTGGGACAATTTCCCCACACCAAATTTTCCCCACATTTTCAAAGGTGTTCTCAGCACGAGAAATTACAGGGCTGTATGACAGATGTATCTATTATGCGGTAGTTTCATCCTTCTCTCTGCCCATTAGCTTCTCTCTTTGAGATTCACTATAATATTCTAAACTCTTTAAGCATGGCCAGGAAAATGTCTTTCTTTAAAAGTAAATCTGCCACATAAGTATTCCCCTCCACAAACGGAAAATCCCTAGCCCCACAGTGCATCACTACCTGAGGTATGGGACAGGTATTTTCTGCATGAAATAATTTGTCACTTCCATTGAAAGCTTGTCTTGCAAGTCTCAGTGGAGGAAACAAACTCCCAGGTTTCTAATGAGTCTACCAGTCACTTCTAGGCTTGCATAGGCTCAAGTTAACAGAAAGCAGTAGCAACTGTGGCAGTTTTAAATATAGGAAATATCTTCCCCTCAAGCTATTTAGGTCTTTACGTACATCTCTTTCTCACTGGACACAAACTAAGGCCTTTGGCTTTATCAGTATAAGGGTATACAATACAGTCAAAATAAATTGTTTAAAGTTCTCCAAAACATTCCTTAAAGGAGTCTTTAGCATATTTGCTATTTAAATATATGCAAATATGTTGTAGGTATTGTATATATTATATACATACATCTATATATGTAAATACATTAACTAGGTATATGTAGTGGTATAGTGCAGAACCAAAAGCAAAGGTTTTGTTATGCTTAATCTAACACAACTCATCCATTGGCTTGCTGCTCCCCAGTAACAGAATACAGAACAGGAAAAGGCTTTTTGCTATTGAAAAATTCCACTGCATTGATACAGATGTTCTGGTAGATGGATTAAGTATCTTGACCTAGCTCGTGCAGCAGAGTCCTGCAGTGGGAGGTACTTCTTCACAAGACAGCATTCATTGCTCAAACTGACTTTCAAACCATGGTCCTACACTTCATACTTAAATAGATAATTTTTGCCTCTGCATCCCAGTACAGGCAGCAGCCTGTACAATATATTTCCTAGTGTTGGTACTGAGCATTCACAAACTCACATACAACTTTTTCTGCATACCTACGCGCCATCATGTGCCTTTCACTTTTTTGAGCAATTTTCTCCTTCAAGACACTTTGTAATATTCAGTACACCTCAGCAGTTCAAAACAACTGCACAGGGTTTTTAATCGGCTTTTTAGAGGAGTCGATCTTCTTTTTCTTCCACAGGAACAACTCTGTCTCAACAAAAGTCACTAACTAAAAACTCAGAATAGGCAATACTCAGTCATGTAAGAAAGAAACTAAAGTTTTCCTAAGGGTCTGCTGAAATTGGGCCATCCCCTAAAGGCAGATAGAATAACTAGTTGGATGCATGAAGATACACCCAGAGAATAATGTTCTTGGTTGTACACTAATTTCATACCATTCTGTGCTCTCTGAGGGAAGGAAGGCACTAAGCAGTGGTTCTTTAGCAGCATGTAGCTTGTAAACCATCCAAGTGCTCTCCCAAGGCCTGGGTATATCACCTAATTGACAGTGGAAGTGCAGTGGCAGATGGACTGCCGATAATCCAAAACTGTGACTACAGGAGGATGCAGCCCAGCTGAGATCTTTTGAGGCTGATACTATGTGGTCAGTTTAAGATGCAGCTGCACCCTCAATCCAATCCTATCCCATCCCATACAGAGGAATGGGGCTTCTGGGAGAAACCATTATCTATCCCCTTCATAAAGAGATAATGAAGTTGCCCACTCCCTTCTTCTCTCTTAAGCAGGTATCTGTATTGGGGTCTTACGTCCTGTATTCAGTGGCTCATCATGAACATGATAATAGGAGGCTTGTCTAGCAAGGAAAGTTGATTTATCCACTTAAGGGGCTCTTTATACCACTGTGGAAAGGGCAGCTGATACAGCTGCACACTGTGGGCTTTAGATGAGAACACTTTAAATATACGTATTTAGACCCCTTCAATTCTAATTCTGACAAACTTGAACCTATTAACACCAAGGACTTTCTTAGTTAAAAGGCGTAAGAGAGGTGTGAGGGAAAGTTTCTCTAAATCTTTCTAACACAGTTTAATCTGGAAAAAAAAAAAAAAAATCAGTGGTATAGCCACAATAACTTTAACATTTGAGAAGAATGTTAATTAGTAATTGCACATAATAAGGGATTTCCATCAACCAAACTTTGGAATCAAAATTTTTGCATGGAACCATGCTATCTTTAATTCTACATCTCTCTCATGAAAAACAAAGAGAAATGCTTTGTACTTTTTCTCAAATCTAATTCTAAAATCTGTGAAAATACTTGTTTTTAAAGACAGAAAGATATCATTTATTCTTGGAAAAGAAAAAATCTGAAACTTCTTTAGAGAGCTTGCATGACATAATTCCTTTTCAGCAAACAGAACACAAGCCATAAATGATGTCATAGTCTTTCCTCTGATGAAATCATCTAAGATGTTATATGTATTAACATGAGTTGCTAGGCGCTGTGCTGTTCTTCAGAAGGCAAGAACCCCAAACAACTAAAATACTACTACATCATTAAAAATGTCAGTCAGATGAAATTTGCAATTTAACATGAATAATAATAGCTGCTTACGGTGCATAGTGCAGTACTTCAAATATATTGGAATATTACAGTTTACAGTAGTGATGCAATGCAGGAAGTATGCTGAGCTTTATAGAGATACACAGACCTATCTGAAGTGACACAGGGAGGTGGCAGTGAAGCCAGAAAAAAAAACCAAACAGGCCTTTGTGTAGAAAATAGCAAACTATTTCTTTGCATTCCTCTAACAATAACAAACAACGACAAATTGTCTAAAATATAATGTGGTAGTCCTAAAATTAACTCTCCAACTCGTTGTTTACAAAGATAGGATGTAAACTGTGACAGCTGCAAGTCAAACTGCTCTTTTTTTATTAAAAAGAAAACCCCAAACCAACCAAACAACAGAATTTGATCATAAGTAAAGCAGTACCTCTGTAGCAAAAATTAAGAGTTCCACATAAATGAGTCTGCAACCCTGAATAATTTAATGGTTAATAGTATCCTTTCTATGAGTTTACTGAATAATATAGCTAGGACAGGCTTCTCTTTTAAACCTTTACAAAACCTGTGAGATAGTACTTGAGAAGGAGCATCTTAATGCCCATAAGAAACTGCAGGTTAGGTCAGGAGACAGGTGTTGGTAGGAGTCCCATTGACAGAAATTAGAGGGAGAGATTAGCAGGATATGAACTTACAACACGTCACCACCAATCAGTAACATTTGGGAATACGTGGAATATACTGAATATACTATATGAAAATGATGCTGAAATAGTTTTCTGCGCTTAAAAAAAAAAAAAAATACAGTGAGTGGGAATGCTCCTAAAACAGTACAGTATTTATTGTGGAACAGGTTCTTTTAATGTTTTGGTATCAGTTGGCATATTTTCTACTGATCTGGGTAAGTAATCCATAATATATTCATTATAGCTATTTAACTGTACAAAACCACCTGAAAATTTGTATGGTGCTGTGATTGTTTTTTAAAGCTACGCATCACTTTCAAAAACTAGAACATGGCAATTTCTCTTTAACATTCTGTTTGATTCAAGTCATAATAAATTTAGGATCAGATGTCAAATATTTTGACATTTCCTAGGCTATCTAGATGACTTACTAAAAAGGTTTATCTTTCAAATGAAATTACAAGACTCCTTACAGTTGTCTCCAGTGGAGAATTAAATGAATGAGGACTTCAGAATGGTGCATTCCACTTGTGACCTTGGAGAAAGGAGTGCTGCCTCTTTCAAGGTGCTACTGTTTCCTAACGCTTACTTGTGCAAGACCCAGTGTAAAACAGGAGCTTTAGTACATCCATTAAAGCTGATCTTTTAATAAACTTGGTAATGCAATCCTCTTAATGAAAAGATTACCCAAGTGCTGCACCACAGGTACTTTCAAAAGCTTTATCCTGAACCATAAGTCACTGCATGCAATGACATTATCCTTTATTATGGGGCAATTTTTAACAGTTGCTAGTAACCTTTAAGCTTACAAACACCAGATAAAAACCAGTATTGTGCCAGTTTCTTCCATAGCAAGCAAATAAATAACTTGAAAACAGATGAGTGGACAACTGTGCAATTCATTAGGGACACACATTCGCTATTTAAACAGTGTCTTCAAAAAACTGTAACACTATGAAAAAAGCCCAGTAACTAAATACCAGTGGGCAATGACATTGTAATCATATTTTGACATTTTTTTACCAATTTCTTTACCAATTACAGGTAAGGAGACTCTAGTTAACTTTAGATGAGATGTTACGATAACAAAAAGCTAGATAAACAAGAGTTTTTCTCAAATCCAGACTCAAGAAATGAAGGCTGAAGGAGATAACATACACCTGCTCTGGACACTCAGACATATTTGAGTAGAATTTTAAACGGCAGTAGGACAGTATTTCCTCTACTATGACAGCTGATTTCAGAAATTAGGTAAAGTTTCTCAATTACTGCAATTACTGAAAAATAAAATATAAATTTACTCTGAAGCAGACAGAATGCTTGCATAATTTGGAATATCTTTTTTACACACCATGAGGATAGGAATATATTAATACTGCGGCCTGCATCTGATAAGCACATCTTATCTCACCTCTGCAGTCCTAGCCTGAGTTTGTCTCTGCCACTTCTTTCATTTTTTTTTTCTCTACAGTGATGTACAAAGTTTGTGTTCCTATACCATATAAAACTCTCATGTTATTTTTATATAACTTAAGCTTGATTCAGGATTATATCTAAAAGTGCTGAACCTCAAGCAATGATGTAGTGGCAAGGCTTATGGCAGCTATGGACCGCTCTCACTAACACGCCGTGAGCTAATCATGTCTGGTGTTTTGGACTGTAGGCTCAGCAGTGGTGAGACCTTCACTGATTGGATGGTTGAATGCCTAATGTGAAAGTGTGACATGGAATAGCTTGAGTGAGGTCTTCAGATTTGATTTTTTTTTTTTTTTAAATGAGGAATTTTAAGTTAAACAATAGGCCAAAATATCACAATAGAATCTGAGGTAAGTTCAGTGGCCTCTGGAGGTCCTCATCTCTCTCTTAATGGAAGCCAGGGGTAGTAATATGTTGTATTATGTATATTCATTTAGGATTTATATTAGATGGAAATAACCTGACCCCAATGACTTCACTAGGACATAATCTGGTACACAGAATATCAACCACGTTTTAAGTTTTCTTAGTCTGGGGCACACTAATGCATCAGCCCTTAACTGCTAAAAGTAGTTAGGGACTAGAAGTGGTTTGGGGCACAGAGATATAGGCAGACATATTAATTATATTTTTATTTTGGCACTGATCACAACACTTTCCCTTTAACTGCCAAATAAACTACCACGACTGGCTTAGGTGCACATGCCATACTACTGCTTCCCACCTTCTAAAACAGGTCCTAAGAATCCAGTGGAGTAACTGCTGGTAATTGTATTCAAAGAACTATTTTGCATGCATAGCCACATCTGAAATATTTTGACCTGCTTCTTGGAAATAATGTGGTTTATTTCTTGCAGGTACTGCCAACACCACACAAGTCAAGTCATTAAGAAGCAGGAGGTAAAAATAAAAAAAAGAAGAAACTGTTTAGTTTCTTCTTCACTGTGTGCCATCATCACACTGTCTTTCTACTGGTTTCAGAAAGAAAAAGAAGGGGTGTAATGGTTAATTTATTGTTTATTCAAAACCACCAACAGAAGTTAATAGACAGTTATAAACTAATTGAGTGCGTCTGTAGTGCTATCTCCTCATTCATCTCGCTTATTCGATTTAGCTCTGTTAGTGTTCCATATGGTACAGTGCCCCTGCTGCTAGGAACAGTCATTCATTGCAAAGAAACCCCTGTAACAACAGGAAGCTAATAGTTTAACTGTTCCTCTAAATTTGTTTGACAAAACTGACATTTAGTACGTCACGTCACGTTGTCAGTAATCTGCAATTTACCCTTAGGCAGGCAGTGGATGCTCATTTTATTTACCTCTCGTAGTTAAAAGCATAATTAATATTCCACTCTGAAACAAAGATTAGAGATTTGACAAACACTGCAATTTAAATTCTCCATTATAGCAAACATTAAAATCAAACATCTTTCACACACCCCACTGCATAAAGGACATTTGTAGCTGTAATTTAACTTTTTAGTTTTTAATACCACAAACTAATTTCTGCTGTCAGTTTAATGAGGTGGAAAACACAAATCTTGTTGCTGTGTGTGCAGGCTGGGACACTTAGACTGCAGAGAGTGTGAATCAGTTTGCTTCACAATATTTCAGCCAAAATCCCCAGATTATTGTGCGTCTAAAACAGAACTCTAAAAAAAGAAAAGTCTTGGAGACTGCGTTTAACAAAAGGCTTCAATACACAAAATGCTTCAGGAACAAAAACACTGTAATACCACAGTAGCTTTCCAAATTGCTGTAGCATTGCTGAAAAACTCCAAGGCCCTACCCATAACACAAAGCCCAGCTAAACTCCCCACAGACTGTGTAAGCAGGCCACGCTCCCCTTCTCAGTGCCTCACCTCCTTCATCCTGCTTTACACCCAGTCTAAGTTCGGCACTCATTCAAATAATTTAATCATGGGCTTAAAGCAGGACCAATTTACAGGGATTCCTGACCTTGGTCAGCTGCCAGGCTGGAGAGAGCAGCTCGGCTGGCATTCTCTCTGCCAGTTTCCCAGTCCCTTCAAGGCCAGGCTGGCATACTCCTCCTCCTCCTCATGCTCCTTCAACCTTCACTCCATGGCCACAAATTTTACCCATGCAACAAATGCAAAAACAATTTTAGTGCTTTCTACTCAGAGTAGTTATGCTCCATATAAACATCCCATGGCAGGCTGCTCAGCAGCGTCTGCGTTATAACTGATTTACTGTGCCAGATTCTGTGACAACAGGGCATATTATCAAACTGGCGAAGTAGGGGGAGCTCTCAGAGAAATAAATGACTGCAGTTTTTAGTCATGCTAATTTCAGTTGGAACTCTAGCTCCATAAATTCTGTGTGACTGATTAAAATTATTAACATGTAGAACACCTTTAGGCAGCCAGGCTGGCTCATTAAACATGGAAGCCTAGAATTATCTCCACTGTAACAAATGTGTGTGTGAATGTGTGTGTTTCAGAGACATTCATCAGGAATTTTCAATTTTTTGGGTTTTTTAGATTTTCTTCACAGAAGCACTGATAATGCCAAAACAACCCCAAAACAAAACAGCATAAACTCAACAAAGAGGCTGCTGTTACTCTCTTCTCAATCCATCCTATGTAGTAACGCACTGACTCCTGACTCCTTCACAAGACTTCATTAGTCACTGCCAACTTCAATCTGCGTCAGTTATTTTGCATTCAGCTCCCAAAGGAAAAGCACTCTCTCCATTGATCACTGGCTAAACTAAAGATAAACTGGCTCATTTTATAACACATCAAGCTAACATGTCCTGAATCATGCTAGCATCACAAACCAGGAATCTCTGAATATAACCCTGTGACAATACTAAATAAGAGAGATGCACTTTTCTAAAACAGGGTCTTCAAAGCAGGAGTTCAGGTTTTAGATGCAGGGAGGTTAGTGTAAGCACATTATTTATCTCCTAAATGTCAGAGGATACTTTTTCTTTCATGATGAATGTCTGCATATAAAAAAATCTTACTAGCAGTAATAGACTTTAAAAGAGTGCTGTCGATGCACAATCTGAAATACTGTGAACAAATTATTTGAATGTCCCTGTTCAGAGCAAATATTTGAAAAGGTTATTTAGATTTTTATTTTATTCAAAATGAGATGCAGGTTATGACGATGTATAAATCAGGAGGTAAGCAGCAGAGTCATAAAGGTCAGAGTCTTATCTGTTGATAATGGGAATCTCATTAATCATAAAGTAAGAACTGCCATATTGGATTAGACGTGAATCTAACTGATCTTATATTCTGTTTCTGTTAAGTTCTGGATGTTTTATGGAAAGTATAATAGATGCTATAAAATGCAGATGTGGAAAAAACTGTTTCAAATCCCCTAATGGCAAGAGATTGCTTGAAGTTTTGAAATACCAAATTTTACCTGCCTTCCAAAAGGCTTTTAAGCAGTATTTGGAACTGAAATTTAACTGGAATTTTACCTTTTCATTTTCTTCAAATCCATGGAGATGTCCAGTTCACTTTTGAGTCTTACTACAATCTTAGCCCAAGCAGCATCTGTCGACTTACATAATGTAATCATACAATCTATTACAGATTTTGTTTATATTTTAAATGGAGGTAACTTTAAAAAAACTGTTCCCTTTATGCTTGTATTAGCTGACTTAAGGAGAATAAAAATTCCTGGCATGATCTCCAGTTTATTAATTTCTTTACTTTCACTGTGTCTATTTTTATCTCTTTCCTTAAACGGTCAATGCCCAATCTTTCAGACCTTGCTTATGTACCTTCTTCTGTGCCTGATTCTGACATTTCTCTCACTCTTCAATATTCTTTTTCAGATGAAGACCTAAGTAAGAGGTAAGAGTAGTTTTGAGTTATACAACGCTAATGCACATTTGCCCTTCTAGGTTAAATTATTTCACTACTTTATTCTAGCTTGAATTCCTCCACTTTGTTATGAGATTGACTGCAGTGCAGACTCTTAAGAAGCTGGCTGAAAGCCTTTTGTGTTTCTGAACTGGTTTAACAACAAGGGCTGTATTTTGTAAGAGCAAATAATGAGACAAACTTGCACAACAGGTGAATATATTCCTTTCCAAATTCTAAATAGCAGTGCTTGACTCAACACTGTTAACTTTTCCTCTTCCAGGTAAATGGAAAGTTAAGAAGGCATTCAAGAAAAATCAAAAAAGCACAAGCACAAGCTGGTAGTCCTTGCGTGTAATTAGTGTGCTCCATTGGCTCAGCATGACCAGAGCTAGAAGAGGGAGTGAATTCTTCCCCTGGGAGGTTGATAATGACATACAATCAATTCCACCCCTGGGGCACCAAATTGTCCATAGACAGCAGAAAATGCAAAAGCCAGACCTTAATTTGAAAAGGTAACAAACATACAGGGAATGCTCATAATTTTCTTACTTGTGTCAAAAGTGAGGTTCCTAAGTATGAGGGGGCTTGTAAACACCTGTTTTGTATCTGGTGTGGACATGGAGATCACACCATTTTCTGTAAACTAGTCAGAGCTGTTATTGTCTGTCATCTGAATCTGCCCCCAGGGTCAATCTAGCAGACTTCAAACATGAAGACTAACAATGTTCTTATTAGGGTCTTTGGAATTTTTGTTCCAAGGTTTGCTCTGTTATCACAAAAATCACCAGCAATTATTTTGCATGGGCTTTGCATGTCTCTCCCTCTCCATAAAATTCCTCCTTCTGATCACGGTACAAGAAGCTAGAGAAACCAACACAGGTTGTTTTATTCAGTCAGGACTTTTATGTAGCTTCATGAAGAGAAAAAACATGGATGCACGTACCAGGTATTTTTTCTTCTTGCCATACTTCTAAGACAGAAACTAAATATACAATTGCTGTGGCAACAGAACAGCAATAATTAAATCCTTGGCATTTTCATGCTCTTCTAAGTGACACGCTCTAATCAAGAGACCTTTAACTTCTATGAGAATGGTCTTCAGAAGAGACAAAGAAAACTGTGAATAAAACATCCAGTTTGAAGGTTCCACTTGAAAAGTTCCTATCCTTGAATGATGGCGAAGGTTTGTTCACTATGTGTGAACATTTGCACTCTAAATGCTGAGAAGAAATTTATGCAGAACAGTCTGGTGGATATTAATTAACACAAATGTCTTTTTCCTTTCCTTTTTTTTTCTTTGCCTAATTTAAACAGCAACAACTAAAGCATGTCTTATTTCCTGAGGCATTCAAGAAGTGCCACTCTTTTGAAGTACAGTCAAGAGAAATCACAGGACTTCAAGAAATTATAGAATTCTTAGTGTCTTTTTAGCCTAGTCTGTGGGAATCTACCATTAAGTCATTCAGCTTACTTTCTAGCTGTGATCCATTGCAAACGTTTTGCTAAAACTGACAAAACTAACTTAGATTTCTAATTTTTTTCTGTAAAGCTTCTTCTCAAAGAAATGCAATTTTCTCAACAAGGAAGACGTCACCTAATATAAACTCCACTTAGGAAACGAAGTTCATTATACACCTAAAATGAGACAGTATCATATTATACAGAGTATGCCAACATTACGTCCACAGATGACTAGGTAGGCAATTGAGTAGGAAAGCTAACTGAATAAACAGAGGAATTCATTTTTGGCAGTCTAGACAACAGCTAAAAATGTCTTTTTCTGATGTGTCAAATTATTTTTGTATGTATGTATAACATACATCTGTGTACATGCATCTTCCTGCATTACCAGGTTAAGGATACATGGCAATATATTATAACAAGACTTTCTGTATTTCTGTTATATGTCCTCTTAACCAACCTTTTCCAACTATAAACTCACATTATATGCAAATAGACAGTTAACTGACTGTACCATTATATATTTAATTTGATGATGCTCAGGGCTTCTTTTTAAAATCTTTCCCAGTGAAAAAACTCATTCCATAAACTTAAATGTGCTAGAACATTACTGTAGAGTAAATTGGTTTTTTCCTTCACAAAAGTCTATTAAGAAATTGTGAATCTGCTCTGCCATTGACATTTGGGGATAATGAGTGAAAATCCTGCATTGGTAACTGACTATGTGAGTAGAAACTATGTGTGTAAATGCTTGACACATCTTGGGAGTCTGTACCTCAAATCCTTTATGAGAAAATTTGCCTTTATAATAGCTATAGTTTCTTGAACTTCCCTTACAATACTGAATAATTCATTCAGCCCACTTATCAATTCTTTTAGAATTTTTAGGAATTGAACAAAACTCTCCACATACTCTCATATTCCTTTTAGAACAGATGGGATTTGCAAATCTAAAATCTTGGTGTGGAATGAAAAGAAAGCTCTGAAGGGAATGTTTATATTCCAGCAAGGCTAATTTAGACATTTATCATTGCAAGAGATAAGTTACAAGTTCTTATTTGTTGTTTAGAAATGCTGGAAGCCCAATGATTTAATAGGTTGTATCTCAAAAGAATGGCAGAATCAGAGCCATGACGTTATTTTAACACTTTCAGAGCTGATTGTGCCAGTACAGATGTAAACAAAAAATTCTTTTTGATTTGTTGTGAGTGTGCAGTTGCATTGTATGACCATTCACTGCTTTATCCCTAGAAGGATGTGGATTGAATCTGTGCTGATTGTATTGGACATAGATCTGCTATGTAGTGTGACATAGATATAGTTTTTCATCAAAGGCAACCAGTGTGAACACGTTTTTCTTTAATCTCTAGGTGTTTCTAAAGTTCCTGGGATTTTGTAGTTTCCTAAGGAGCCTGGTAGGAAGTTGGAAGCTGGAAAATTTGCAAAAAAAACTCTTGCCAGTAAAGCCCTACTCACGTGTGCTGTCATTAGGTCATGTATACACCATGTGAACGTTTGTATGTCTGTGACAGATGAATCAAGAGGTAGATAAAAGTAACTGAACAGTATAGAGCACAATATAATTGAGTTGAAAAATTTAGTTTTGCCTGTTTCAGATAGTACCAAAATGTATTCCCTTGACAAATGTCTATGACTGTGATGGTTTGGTACATAAGGCTCTTGCCACATTTCAGGGTTTTGTGTATGCTGTATCTCAGTTCTTGAGTGCTACAACACTCTCAGCATTTGAAAGCAGTCATTATTTTTTGTTCTTCTGGCTAGAATCCTTATCTAATTGACAAGCAAATTCAATAAACTGCAACATTTAATTGGGTACAAAATATTTAGGTCAATAACAGCAGAGAAGCCACTCCATAAAAGCAGCAGTAAAGTTACAAACAGTACAGGTACAAGCAACCTCGGAAATTTAATATCTTTTGAAGTTTTCATATAATCTTTTTGCTACTGTGGCTATCTCCATTACCAGACCTGAGCATTACAGAACACAAAGGAAATTCAAAGGAATAAAAGTAACTTAGGATGAAACAATGTCGAAAAGAATGAATCAGCATACATGGAATAATAGGTTGAAGATGATGCACAGATATGGAACTTCTAATCCAATCACTGCTTTGAATCTGGTGCAAATACAGCTTTAGACGAGTTTTAAGGGAGCTATGGAAGTCTGACACTTCTTACCACAACACTTTCCATTTGTTGCACTTCACTGGTGCAGATACTACGCTGGAAGCCATCTCCTTTCATCTCTGAATCTTCCTCTCCCTTCTTTCCTCCCTCCCCCACCCCTAGAAAATTCACTGATATCAAGGTATGCACATCCCTTTTTTCTACTGTTTTGTAGTCTGTAAGCAGCCATTGTGCTTTCAAAACTAATCTTCTTTCTATTTATGTATCAATGAAAAAAAAAAAAAAAAAGCCTAGACTGCAGCATTTCACTAAACAACTTCAGGATCTGAAAAAGAAACAAGCCTATTTCACTTCAAAATGTCAAGATACAATTCACCCTACCACGCTATTCAGCAGACACAAAGAAGGGATAAAATATATCCCAAAGTGTAGTGAGTGACTACCAATCAAAAAATGTTACATTTAGGAAGACAGCTAGTGATCGTGGGTACTAATAACAACAATTTTACACTTACACTCCCTGAAAGGGGGAGAAAAAATGTGATAATTAAGACTGTAATCTCTGTATCTGGAATAAATATTAACTGACACTAAAGCAACAGAAATGAGTTCAGTATTGTCCCTGTTAGGCATCCACAACACAGTGATAGCATTTGTCTGTGTTCTGTTCCTACAAAAATAGCAATGGCAATTTAAATAAATAGAGAGACTTTTTGAAGATTTGTGTTCTTCCCCCCCCCCCCTCCATCTTGGACGAGTGCCTCTATTCTAAAGAGATGATTGCAAAATAATCTGAGGAGGATACTTTCAACTTCAGTAGCAGCCCCTAGAATCTGCTGAGTCTTTCTTTTTTTCTCCAATTTTCATGACAGCATGTTTACATAAAACAAATTCATTGATATAAGCCAAGAAAGAATCAATCACTCCTAGGTACATAATGAAGGTTGGGCTTGAAAGCACAATTTCTAACAGTCTACAAGGAACTAAATAAGGAAGAAATGCTTTTCAGCCATTAAAGGTATGTTCTACATAATGTGGAATATTTAATTAGCTGATTATTTATCACATCAACAATGCTAGCAGCAACCTCCACTGCTTTAATGCAAAGATATTTTTTGATCCTGCAACATGTTTTCAGTACAGATACAGTACCACTCAGGAATCTACTCTATTGTTGTAATGACTTCAGGCAGTTCAAAGGGGTAATCTAAATATGGCAAAGCACACATAGAGATGCATGATTATTTTCTTCTGTCAAAATATCTACCTTTTATTTAACTTCAGATTAGCACAAGATTGTATGTACAGCCAGGAGAAACAGAAGAGACTATCTGAAGGAAGATTGTCTGTCAGCTAAATTAATAAAGATGGCATCAGTGCAACTTGCTTCAATGAACCAGTTATGCCTTATTCTCCTCATCACTGTGAAATCTTGTCCGAGTAAAGACCCGCAGCTGCATGATTATAGCCCTCTGAGAACCCAGGGATCAAACAACAACATCTGCAACCAGTATACCATGCCACCTCTTGGTCTCCTAGCTAGCAATTAACATGCATGCTATGCAATGCTAAAGGTCACTGATTGTAATACAGTATTCTTTTTACTGTTAAACTCCACCATCACCTTTTCAGTGCTTTTCAAGTTCCCCATTTCACCCTCATTTCCCAGTCCTCCAACTTATTTATAATGCTTGCTAACTCATCAGTAAACTTCATTAGCACACTTCTGTTTTTTTGTGACATGATGAGCAATGGCAAATCAGGAAAAAATCAGTCTTCAGATCAACACTTAAGAAGCTCCTAGGTCAAAAAAGAAGGTTTTGCCATTAATATAGCTAAGTATTGCCAGTTCTCCTTTTATTGGTTTCTTACATGCCCTACAATTTCTGTAATAATTGCCATCTTGCTTACCTTAACTAATATATATCCAAATGGCACTAACTTGTCCTACTAATTCCAGGCAGACTGATCAACAATGCCTCCTGTGTAGAAGAGCATTCATATTATACAAAAATATCTTACTAATTTGGCAGTACCTACCTTTGTAAATCTATTTTCATATGAACCTATTGACATTTAATCTCACTTCCAAGTTATTTTCTTCAAAAAATCTTCTAAAGCCTTGAATTGATGCAAGATCATCAGAGAGAATAGTTGCTCTGTAGATTTTTTTCTGAAAATGGGCACTACAGTCAATATTTTCAGTCATACAAAACCACTCTGACTCAATAGCTCTATTAAAGATTTTTGCTAGTGGACCTCTCATTTCACCTGACAGTTCTCATGAAATTTAAGAAGGTGCATCATTTGCTTTCTCCAGCTTGGGTGTATTGTTGAGTTTTGCTTCCATCTTACAGAGGAATTTCCATTTCCATGCCTTTATTCATGTCAGTCATTCCTCCTGACAGGCATTTATCTCCATGTTAACTATGATCATAGGATAAAACATTGTCTTAGTTTAAGAAACCCCTTTCAGTATGGAGACAAGGAAGAAACATCATTAGAAGGGTAAATCAAGAACAGAGAAGAGATATGATGTCGAATAGTTCAAACAACTACCCTCACACCTTTGATGATTTGCTTGGTGAATTATGTAATAACTGAACCTTATGGTAATAACCAGAGGTAACTCAGAGCTAAAGGAAGTTATTTTTGAAGAATACTAATTGTGCTGATTTTGTGGTTTCAGACATCCCTTCTGGTTTCAATCATACTGTTGAGAAGAAAGAAAATATATTTCCACCGGCACTCTGATATAAAATACCACACTGTCATGTTTCAGAGAGGCATAGAAAACCTGACTTGTACCAAATCATAACGAAAATCTTTGGCAGAACCAGAAATTTTAACACAGCCTTGGGATCCAATTTGAAAATAATCCTTCCTTCCTATTCTATGTTCTGTAATTTGGTACAAAGTTACACACTCATTCCTAATATTAGGAATATCTAGTAAAAGCTGAGAGTACATTAAATCAAAATTACAGAGGAGGTAAGACCTGGGTGTGTTATCACAATATTGTTATAAGCCATCAATATGATTCAGCCTTAAAAATAGAAACATAATTCTCAGCTGTAACAAGACAGAAATTTCCAGAGATACGGAAGTATTAATGCCAGGGTACGAGGCACTGGCATGACCTCATCTGTGACTTAACATTTTACTAATTGTCAACAAGTTTTACAGCTGAATTAAATTAAAACTAGAAACTAAGTGAAGAATGTTTGGGTTAAACAGAGCTGTCCATCTTGATTAAGGGGAGTATCTTCATGAAGCAAGGGCAGATGCTACACACAGTTCTACCCTGTTACTTGCCTTGTCTGATTTATTTCAAATGTAAGACTTGTAGTAAGGACTTAGTACAACCCTTTGGGAGAGATTCTAGCAGAAACATGGCTGATTTGCAGACAGACATGCAGTGCTAAACACAGTAGCAGGCATAAACAAGGTACGAGTTGGGCAATGCTGATCCCATGTCAGGTTTGAATTTTTTGTTGCTCTACAAAAAATCTTTTCCCTTCATTAAGTGCATAAGGCTGAGAACTGCAGATTTAGAATCATCCCCAACTTTCACTTAGTGAGAGTCGTACACCCTCAGCTCCCTTGCAATGCTGCTGCCTGAGATAGTGGTGAAAGGAATTTGGTGAATGAATAATACCATAAAACGGAGAGCCAAAACTGAATCCAGCTGTAAAGGAATAGAGAGAAGCTCAAAAATGTGCTTACTAAAGCTGAATCTTTAGCATTTGATTCTACTTTCAGAGTGCTATGTCTGTATTGAAGAGCTAAAGTGGATTTGGGATGTATACAAACACGTGATTTAAGCTTGCTTTTTTTTTCCCCAGAAATCACAGAATCATAGAATAGTTAGGGCTGGAAAGGGCCTTAAGATCATCTAGTTCCAAAACCCCTGCCATGGGCAGGGATACTTCACATTAAACCATGCCACCCAAGGCTATGTCCAGCCTGGGCTTGAACACCGCCAGGGATGGAGCATTCACAAATTCCCTTGGCAACCCATTCCAGTGCCTCACCACCCTTACAGTAAAGAATTTCTTCCTCATATCCAATCTATACGTCCCCTGTTTAAGTTTGAACCCATTACCCCTTGTCTTATCACTACAGTCCCTAATGAAGAGTGCCTCCCCGCATCCCTGTAGGCCCCCTTCAGATACTGGAAGGCTGCTGTGAGGTCTCCATGCAGCCCTCTCTTCTCCAGGCTGATCAGCCCCAACTTTCTTCCTGCATGTCAGGAGTACACTGGGAGGATATCAGACACAGAATAGACTTGTATTTCCATTGCCTTTGCAGTGGACCAGCAGAATCACAACTAAGGCTGCTTGTAAAGGCCTTAGATCTAAGGTATCTCACTTAAACAGTTGGATCAATAGATTCTGGATCTATTTTTCTGATTTAGCAGTGGAAAATGGACATAAAATTGACTTAACTGGGTAGTTAAGTCTGGTTAATGGCTGATTTGAATCTCCAAAGTATCCCAGAGCAGGTGGAGTGTGGTGGTGAGTATTATCTTTGCAGTTTTGTCTTTAATAGCAACATTCTGATGAGATCCTCCTAAGTTTAAAGCATATTAATTTATTACCTCAAGTCTGTTTTAAAGTATTTTTTTGGGAAATTTAGGATGTTGAATTGGATTTTGAGATCAAAAAAAATCCAAACCCAAATAAAATTAAAATTATCTTATGAAGTCTGTTTCCACCAGTAAAGTCAAAATTTTAAATAGTTAATGTGTACATAAGATATCTTATTTTTCAATTTATTATTTTCATTTTTTCACCCCTTTACACCAACTGCAGTAGCAAGTAGGTATTTTCTCCACATTCCACAGTTATACCAACTGCTGGATTATGAAGTCTGGGGGCTCAGATATAAAATAGAAAATGGGTTCTCATATGTGTAATTAAAGAGATGGTAAAAAATAACTCTCAACAGATAATTTATTTTTAAAGTTAGTTATGTACTTAATTTTAAATACTGTAATTTTTAAAGGTCAGTGCACATTGGTCTTTAATATGTTTATAGCAACTCGGGGCAAACTGCTGTTGGTAGGTCAAGATGCAGGAAATCTGCAGCACAGTCTGGTTGACAGGCTCTGAAATCATCTTGTGAAATATCTGCTTACACAATGTATTGCCATGCAAGGTTCTTTTGCAAATTAAAAGTATGAAAATGCTGATGCTACTCAAAACTGTATTAGCAGAATCACAAGACAGCATGCGGCCTGATTAATCTTATGAACCTGGCATTAACACATTACTAGATCACAATGCAGATTACACTTTTATGAACACAGCAATGTTCAATGCAGAGTAAAATATGCCCTGGAGCACCTTTGAGTGTAATTTTAATTTACAAATAAAAACAAGGGTTTCAGAGTAATAGCCACTAGCATCTTCAGGCTCAGTAAGAAATAACGTAGTCATATCATTATCAATTGCCACAAATGGCTCCTTAAAAATTCTATCTCCAGTTAGTTTCAGATTAAGTCTGCCATTACAAAGTTTAAAAAAGGGAATGAATATACAAGGGTGTTTTTGTTATACAATCCCCTCTCAAGACATACAGAATTCAACACCTATCATGTACAAGAGTTGCTACTGGAAGCAAGAACGGAACACCCTGATTTTATTTCTCTGTGCTGGTGGTATGTAGTTAAACACTGAAGGAAAGCATGCCAGTATATACATATACTACTTAAACGGCTGCTGTGCTCTAAAATAACCAACAGTAAAACCGTTCTGCCTCCATGGTTGAATTGCGCGATATCTAATGTTGCCTAGGGGATTGTGACTGCCCAATATTATTTCCTGACTTTACTGTGGGTGTAACTGAAATTTTCAGAAGATGGGTAACAGTATCAAACCAAAGTCTGATCAGGAACAGAATTTATGAGTCTGAGATCTCAGATCATGCTTGATATAATCTTAATACAATGTTCCCGATACATCTCAATACATAGATACAATAAATCTTTCTTGCTCCATTAATTCTGGTAAAAGGATTTTCACTCTTTTCTGATTCAAAGAGACAGCCTCTGCACACAACATATCTGCTTTGGGACTCAGCGTTCAGCATAGCTTTGAGCACAGACCCACTTGAACAGTTTCCATGCCCACAGCTACAAAAGGCTCCAAGATTTACCCAGCAATATTCAACAGGTCTGACACTGAACACGCCTCAGACACTGTGCCTTGCACATACTTGCACTGTGCCTTGCATGCGCATACTTCTGTGATGCAGTGGACTTACTGGGCTGGGAACAATCAGAGTTTCTCTTCTAGAAACACTTAGGCAACACAACTAGCCATGAGACAAATTCACCAGTATCAGAGGGTCTGACACAATGTAGAGCTAGAAAGTTTTGTCTTGTCCTTACTTTAGTTTCTAGATGCCTATACAGTATTTATTAGGCACTTCCATCTAGACCTGTCAACAACTATATATAGAAAAGGAGACCTGGAAACAGGTTCTGGGGACCCACTCCTTCTGCATACCTTGAAACTACACTGAATTGCAGCAGTCTAATTCCTTTCACCCTTCATGATCTGATTTTCATGGAAATCAAACATGGAATGATCTCGGTCCAGGGCCCCACAGCACATGTTTTTTCAAATGATATTACCAGTGTGGCTCATCCTGGAGGAGAGCACTGACTAAGGATACAGTCAGTCCAAAATTGTGGGGATGCAAAGATTTCTTTCCAGCACATTTCCATGACAGCTTACCTGAACACATACAGAGGGGTTGCTGCACAACTGCAACACAACTGATGATAGATTTTTCACATCTGATGTAGTGAAAAAGCCTCATGTAACTCAGCTGTAAGCTGATGAGACAGCTCACCATCTAACAAACTAAACAGAAAAAGTAAAGGTTGAAGGTACTGCTTAGGAGGGGTAAGATTTGGAAGGTCATTCAGAATGACAAAAAGTTGCTGAGGTTATTTCCTGCTTTCTTTATTTCTAAATATCTGAGGATTTTCTGCTTAGAAAATACATATTACAGCTGCTCCTACCTTCTCTATTCATGATTTACTGAGCAAGATTCTAAATGTTCTTGATATCAAAGGCAGTTCTGAGTATACAGGACTTTTTGCTAGAACAGACCGAGTGACTTCAATATGATGATCTGATGGGGGTCATCAGACCACCTGTCCTCACAAGGTCCTTCAAATCTAAATTATTCTGTAAGTCTGTGTCTGCTTAGCTACCGCTACTTCTGATGCCTGGAATAGAATCATAGAATATCAAATTTATGAAAGAAATGGCTACAGGTAAATGAAGAACTATAAAAAGGCTTATCAGGAATTCCACTGCTCCTCTCTAGTGGTCTGAATATAAGGTAGGAATTTGTATGTAGATGTATCTCAGTCCTGAGGGAGAAAGATACTCAGAAAAATATCAACTTGCCTTTCCATTAACTACAAGTACTGTATGAAGAAGCCGTCTCTTGTTCTGACTGTGCTCAAGCCAAATATTCTTAATGTAACCAAAACCCAGTAAGAATTTTACTAAGGATTTCTTTTTTTTTCTAATAAAATCAGGATCTTTGTCTACCAAGGTTGATAATGAACTCAAATACAATACAAAGACACAGACTGGGCAGAAAGAAATAAATTGACTCTTGCTTTTAGCACGTATGTCAAAATGAACTGTGGACTTGAGGAGAAGTAACAGCATGACCAGCTTGGAATCCTTTGTTGCTCAAATATGATAAATAACAAAAAGCAAGTTGATTATAGTCACATTCTGCACTGTCTCACTGTAAGTACATGCCATTAACACAGTGGAGTATAGGAAGAGATCGATTTCTACAAAATAAACATTTTAAATAAAATACCCAAAGGTTCTGACATGGTCTGGAGTTCCACATTGACTCTCATCAGATAGAAGAGGTGGGTAGGTTTCAGCTGCAGCAGTCCTTCTTGCCTATGCTATTTTCAGACTGTGTAGGCAAGAAACAACTCCTTGGCTACAATCACAGCAAATAAACAAGGCCTAATAAATAACTATTGATATTTTAGACAAGACAAAGAGTTCTTGTTCATAAAGCAGCTTCCGTACATTTTTTCCATCATATATGTCCTTGTAGTTCATAATAGAACAGATGGAAAGTATCCTGCTCTTTGTTTTTTACTTGCTAATAGGACAGGTGTTCACTGTGGTATTACATAAGTTTATGAAACATTGTAAATTGATTTATTTTGGAGTTCTCTTCTTTTTGTTATACATCTGCTGACATTCAACCCCACAATAAAATACTGTCTTAAAAATTTGGTTTCCACCTGGCTGACATAAAAATACAAACATATTTGATGTGAAAATACCATTTGCTCAAGTGGTCTTCAAACAATTAAATGTTTTCCAAGCAACAGAAAAAATAACCTCTGTGAAAACATACTGCAGCCTTACCATATCACCAAGTATTATGAATGTCTGCAAAGTAAAGTAAAGTAAGATGTTTAGCAAACAAAAAGGATATGAGCTGAGGGCTAAGTATAGCTGGAAGATGAGATACAGCCACCTGACTTTGTAAATAGCCTTTTAAGTGCCAACTGTATAATAAAAGTAAATATCAGGTGAACATGAATTCACTGACAGTTACTGAGAGAAAAACAGTTGTGTCAAAACAAACCAGTCCTACAAAATTGCCATGGTAGGCTGCTTTTCTTAATAACTTGTGCTAGCTGGATTCAGCTTTTCTGCAATGTAACATGTCTTTTCAGAAAGATGGTCTGTTTCTTTGCTAAAAGTAACCTACTGAAGAGCTGGCTCAATGCGAGGTTCGTTTGCAGTCCTGATTTGTTTGTCTTAGATCTGTTTGGCATAATTGCATGTGAGAGCAATCATTAAATGCCTGAAATAGTGCTTCATCTATTTGAATAGAGCAAAAAAGAACCTTCATAAAGAATAGTGAGGTGCAGCATTGATAGTCAAGAATTCTCTGTCCCCGGAGTCAATACACTTATATTTGGATGAAGATTGAACACTGAATATAAGAACTGCAGCATGTGCAAGCCACACATACATTAAAAATGAACAGCTGAAGGCCGAGGGACACATTTGGCTCAAACACTTTTTTTATGTGAATAGCAGACTGAGATACAGAATGCTGCTTCTAGCTTCACCTCTGGTGTTCTTTGTGAAACACTATTCTTTTTAAAATCCTCAATTGAATTTGTTCCAGAAATGCAAGGTTTTATACTGCTACATCAAATTCTGTAAGCTGATTCATCTATCACACTTTTAACCCTATTACCAGGTGAAACTAAGTAATGATATGAAAAATGCATTTTCTGAAAATGAACATCATCTTCAACTGCAGGATCACTGAAAGGACTACAGTACAGTGCTCTTTGCTTTCTTATGGCTGTGCTGTTATTTATTTGGGAACTACCCATCCTTCTTGCTCCTCATTAAGTCATTTGCCACTTGAAAATGTCACAAGATGATTTTATACCATTACTATTCCACGTCAATATGAAAATGTCATTTCCTTTAGCAGTCTCATACTGCCCAGAAATAAGAAAAAAGATTTAGAGGCCTGGATCATATAGAGCATCAGTATTCACTGACACATTTCTGGCAGAATGTGCTGCAAAATTATGGGTTGGTTTAATGCTATGGAATAGAAAAATGGCAGCTGCTGCTGCTACAATAAAGGGTAGCAAAAATTCCAGCTGTGGATATGCAATCCCTCTTTCAATGTAATACAAAAAGTGATATTTCCTATGACTAAATGTAATGTGCAACTTTGGCTTGCTTCTCTCTAATCTCATGTTTTTAGCTACTTAACTTTCTTCAGGACTGAAAAAACCAGATGCTCAATGCACCACCCCCACAAACAAAAGTATCCATGGAATAATTAATGAAAGCTGTGTAATTTCTTTTTTCTATTTGTGAATCAACCCATAATTTCAATCTCTTCTGATTTCTGTATAAACATTTATTTTTAGCTTCAGAGATGAAGAGCTGACAGGCTTGGTAAAGACACATTCAAAAGAAATAAGGCACAGGAAAATTTTAATAGCTATTAGATATAAGCGTAAAAATGCCATCTGTATATAAACTCCAAGATGCATATAGGAAATAAAAAATGCAGCTGACATGTTGCAATGTCTATATTTCACTGGCAAATTTGCTACTGTAGGAAATTTTCCAATATTCACAATAAAAGCTATATTTCCAATATTCATAATAAAAAGCTATGACACCATCTTGTAGTGCAGCTGACTGGATGGTGAAGGTAACATAACATTGTCCCATTTCCTTAGATATAGAAAGTCAGAATGTAGTAACAGAATGACTTGTTGCATTATATTATGGACTAAACCACTGAGATCTGAAACTTTAAATTTGGGCCATCCTGAAGCTTCTGTGGACCCCTGCCACAGGTCCCTCTGTGGATCTCTGCTTGCTGTGATACTTGCAGCAAGCCACAACAGTGACAGTTCTCAAGTTCCTGCTGTTCCCACCTCCACTTCAGCAATAGAAGGGTGACTGCCTGGCATAACGTTGTGACAAGATGCGTGGGTACTGGGTCAAAGAGGAGAAGGATCCCAGTTACTTTTCTTCCCAAAGCATACTTTTGCTGCTGCATCACCAGCAATTACATATTACAGTCCATGTGGTACCAGCTGGTCAAATGGATGCTTGTGGATGTTCTGTGAGGGAAATTTGTTATCATCTGAAGGACTGTAGCTGAGGATTTTCAGTGCTTTTCCTACTACTGAAAGTATTGCCTCAGTCTCACAGCTATTTTCCTTCTATGTATTGCCTTCCAGTACATTTGTTTTCCTAGGCTGTGCCTCTTCAGGGCACATTTCTTCCTTGATAAAACATACAGTTGTCTCCCAGCTCATGGCCCATGAGTGCTCATTAACCCCAGTAGCCAGGTTGCCTGCCAACTTCATCCTGACTCTAAGGAGACACTGAGAATGATCATCCCAATGTAAAGGGGGTTTGGCTTTCTAGCAGATCCAAGTTAATCAACATACTCAAGAAACTGTCATGTATGGTAGTGTCTACCTGTCTTGCAATGGAGCTCCTGCAGGAGCGACCCAGTGGCCGAGGATGCACCAGCCTTCCAGGAGGTGTCAGGATGTCAGCAGGATGACATGGCCCATTGACTGTTATCAGTTCATAGCCATTTGCCTCATTACTTCCATCTGGTGTCTATGGCTGCTCCAGTTGTTACCTGCAGTAAAGCTAGTAAGCTGTAAATCCCTTATGTCTTAAGACTTATAACAAGCAGAATTACGCCCTCTGATGCACCCCAGCACAGGCTTTCAAATGTCTTTTTTCCTCAAAAAGTTGTGTTGCGCTATAAGACAGCAATGTGAAGAGCTGAATGGCTTGTTTTGCTTTTTAAAGACCATCCATGCAGACACTGCCTGATCTAAAAGGAGTATGAACAAGAGGAAGGGGAAAGCTTGTTCAAGGATGAGGTCATAGCAGGCCATGTGCTCTTCTGCAATAAAACTTTATAGCTTAAACCCACAGAAAACCCATTTCAGAATGGGAGAGTGAACATAGCACAGCACAGCATTACTTCTGCAATAACCTGCAATAATGATGTTACTAGAGAAAGTCATGGGGCTAAATTAACCCCCTTAATTTCAAAAGGTGGTGCACATAGATTATCATCAAAATGTTGGCAACTAGATGTTAGTAAGACTTCACATAAAAAAAGTCTCAAATTCTCTTCTAATCTTGATAAAAAGCCACAGCTCAAAAGCAACAGAAGACTCAGGGGAGGCACTTACTTATTTACTATTTCTTGGGACAAAAAACTGTGGAGGTTTATTGTGTGGTGCACATGTACATGCACACCTAAAGAGCTTCAGATTACAGCTAGCATAGAGGAAAGAGGTATGAAATACCTGACATAAGTACTCTGGCGCTTCATTTCCTTCACTTCAGATACATCCTCAGATGATATAAAAATAGGCTAGCATTACTTTCTGACATGACTAAGGATCTTTAGTTTTGATCTACATACAACTGCATTAATAATAGATTAAGGGTTGCTATCAAAGCATGATCACATGCTCCAGAAGGAAAAAACTACAAAGTACAGCTGTCAAATCACTCTCACTAGCTAAAGCAAGGGCAAACTAAATGCACCCAAACTACTAGGACATTTGCTGGTCTATCTTCAACATTTCATTCCTGAGTAATGACTTCCATGCCAATGACACAAACTAGCATCCTCCTTCTTACTGACCTTGGACAGACAAGGAAAGAAAAGATTTTTTTCTTTAAAGGTGACAGTTTCATTGTAGGACATAACACAATAAAACAACAGCCTGCAGAGAGTATGAGGAACCATGGCATTAACATTTTACTAGCTGATGCATAAGATGTAGCACGGGACATAGGTTTATTTAGTATTTCAATTCAATTTCTCAAGGACTGGTTGATGCCACTTCAAAATGGTGTAACTCTGAGGAAGGATTTAACTATTTCTTATTTCCTAGTAACTATAACATCCTCTTAAATATGCAGCCTAGTCCGTTTGGCCTGTAAATGCTTTTGTCCTGTAGCTGTTTCGGTTTACTGACTGATAAGCATCTGACTGCAAAACAAGGAACAAAAAAAAATTACACCCCATTACTGTCTTTCCTCAGAAAGACAAAGACATTTTGCCACAGTGTAGTGTAACATCTGCAAAGAAGACGTTTCTCAACACCAAATAGAAGCCAACATACAGAAGATACTAAAATGACAATGAATGGCTAATACACATGGAAATCCTTTTTGTCAGAAACAGACAAGATCTGCAAGAGTACTTATGGAGAAGATCCCAGCAGGAAAATCCTAGATCACAGGTACTGCGGAAGCTCATGAAATATGTGGAAGATGAAGACAGGCCAATTTAGCTTTTAGGTTTTGGTGACTAATCAGTAGTATGAACCAGGACAGTGAACTTTCCTGCTGTGTTTTCACTCCAGGTTAGTCACTCCAATATATAAACCTTTCTGGGCTCCCAGACAATGAAAGGCAGATCTATTTTTCATTCACAGCAAATTCACAAGTACTAAATAACACCATTAGCTTCTTATGGGATTTTACAACTTTTTTGACCACTATACTTCCTCATCCATATTAAAAGACTTTGAGAAAGAAAACTGATTTAACTGTAAAAGTTTAGATTCTCCATGATTAATCAAATGCAAGAGATATATTATGAAAATCCAACACTATAAATTTAGCCAAGATTTTCATTAGACTCTGAATCTGGCAGGAACGCATCAGAAAAAAGTAGGCTCCCAAGAATGTCCACAAAAGGAAAATAAACCCAGCATTAAAAAGGAAGAATCATGTGACCAAAACTTTAACCTGCTGTTAAGATTTTTAACCCAAGAGGCAATAATGTAGCGCTTGGAAACACCTACAAGAGATTAAGTGATGCTCAAACAGAACTACTCAGATGAAGCTGTTTACAACAAAATATGAAAATAGTGACAAATTTGATAGCATATTAATGGATGAGCACCTGAGCACAAGGACCACACTAGGCATTTCTTGTGTTTTTAAAAAGCATCGTGAGTTAGAAAGAAGGGGAAAATAATTTTTAATATTTGGATCCCATATTAATGATGTGCATTCATCTCTAAACAATCAGAATGGCAGTTATATGCATAGCTAGAAGTGAAAGATGTGATTAACCAAGAGTAGCGTATCTTGGAGTGCTCATAGTGGACAGTAACCTTTCATTTATCATTGAGATTAATTTCCCTTTCTAAGGGTCACTAACTTGATCTTATTTGCTTGACTTAACTGTTGATCTTCTTTAATCATAGCAAAAAACCATTTTAAGTACTGCCTGTCTGAATGCAGCTAATTTAATCATATGATCTTTTCCATCTTCTTTTCACCCTATGGCTACCTGATTTCTAATCAGACAGCAAATGATTAGACTCTAAGTGGTATAGTATGCTCAGTTATTTTATTTATGCATTTCTGAAAATGATGAGATGCTAAATAATTGTATTATTCAGGTTTACTGTTTTCATACCTTTATATAAGGAACCTACTACTGCAGTATCTGGGCTTTAACTAATGACTCTTTTTTTATTTTCGTTTGTTTTGGTTTGTCAAAAGAGTAATCCACATGCCCAGGAGTTCAAGCAGTAAAGCTCTGATGCTGATTATTCCTACTGGGGGAAAGGAGGTGCAGCTCTGCAGCCACTGAAGTGTCAAAGCAGCTAGTGTCAGAGAAAACACTTTACACCTCCCCTGGTGCTTTTGCAGGGGCTACTCATAAGATAACATGTGTTTCTGCAAGTGTATGTATGTGGCTAATCCTGCCTTAGCTGGTGATGTCTCCATCTCCGATTTTAAGGCACTAGTATTCCAACACCATGTATTTTCAGGCAGTGGTGGCTTTCTATTTAGAAACACAAAGATCAAATTTTCTCAAATCCAAGTGATGATAAAGGAAGCATGAAGTACTCTGCCTATCTGATTATCAGACCTCCAGCAGCCCTGAAACCACTGCTCTGCAGCAGCTAATGGCAATCAAAATTTAACTAATGTGGAGATTAGGGCACCCAAAGGTTTAAGAACTTTCATCAGAAAGCTGGTGGCAGAAACCAGACCTCTTCATTCCCCTGTTCTTTCCATAACCTATTTGGAAGCTTATTTAAAAACCAATTTCTGTTATTAGATTTTTATGCTAGGAAGATCCTACAAAAAAGGAGTGAACACAGGATTTCTGAAAGGATTATTTCAAAGAACTGCAAAGTGATGGTCCATTCTGCTATGAAAGGTTTTGGAGATGTATTAAAATTAAAAACCTCCAGAAACTGTGGGGAAATTGTAGCCATACAAAGACAGACTGGATGGCCAAGTTTTTATCTGCCACCACAGCTCCATCACTCAGCGGCTAATTTCTCTTCTATTGCATAGCAATATTTAGAAGTAATCAAAACCTGCTTTAATCAGCTATTATTGGGATCTGAGAGAGGGCAATAATGTTGCCTTGCGAGAATTATATTTCTCTTTAATAGTAACATGTACAACTGGGCTACAGATAATTTTCAGAAGTCAGTATGCAGAACAAAAAAAATGACCCTTATGAAATCAAATCCACATTCTACCCATGCGTGCCTTCCAGCTTTACATATTTATATGAAACACAGTAAACTAGCTAATTCATTATACAACACAAGACAGTGAATTACTAGTTGTGCTGTGAAAAAATCTGGAGACTCTCGTATTTTAGTCTCACGTAGCATCCTAGCAATTCTGTCTCGTTGAAAGCAGCATCTGACTCCATGCAAAACACATTCCTCTATTCATCAGGCAGAGAAAAGATGGATCCCTCTTCTTTAACCTTTAATTAGTACTTAGCTACATTATGCACGCTGAGGGCAAGATTAGCCATAAATGCTTCCAGGGGCACTGTACACTTACTAGTAACCTTTGCACGTAGAAAGTATGTATTTCACCCAGAGCCAGAAAGTGGAAAAATATGTAGCAGAGGGGGTTGGACAGCATATAATTAAACTCACTTTGCATATTAGGTGAGCGACTAAAGTAGAAACCATTACTCTCTGTCTACAAAGCAACTCCCAAGGTTGTTGCAGGCAGAACCACAGAGTATATGTCTTGCAATACCAGGTATACACTGCATACGACAAGTGAAAAACAGGCTTTTTGTTATGGCAGGGTGAAGACATCCAAATACAGGACCAGATTCTGCAGGTGCTGAAGTCAATGGGAATTGAGGGCATTCAGCACGTAAATGAATTCACACAGCAGGGTATCAGAATGGTCTTTGGTTTAGATATTTTACACAATCAAATTTAAGTCTTCACGCTGAGCTTGTTTTACTCATTTGATATTGGCTTTATCATTCCAAGATGTTAAAGCAGTGAAGCTTTCTACTATCTAGTCAAATTACCAGACGTAAATATGACATTTTCCTTGAGGATATGATTTTAGGGAGCATGCTGATTTCATTACATTATATGGTGAGGGAAAAATATTTATAATCTTAAAAATCTCAACTCATACAAAGCAATCACACCCCAAACAACTAAAGCAATATGTTCTAATAAATCTTTCTGTGGTTTTTTTCATGGATATGTCAGCACTTTGTAAATCTGAATACATCACCATGGACTCATACTATCCTGAGTCACGAATATTTTTTGTGAACAGTTCTTTCTACTTCTGGACTCCATGCAATTGAAAAGTCAGCTAATAATAATGCTTAGAAATTAATTTATTTCAGGTATGCTATAACAACCATAATCAGCTATAAATCCTTTTGCCCTATTTGCATTTACTGAATTTGCCTTAATTATACTTCTGCCTAATTATGAATTTCAGACTAGAGGGGAACTTACAAGAAGCAATGATGCAGAAAGCAAAGGACAGTTTATTCCACTTCATGGATTTACAACTTTCTACTACTGCAAACTGTTTGGAACAGACTCTATTTGTGAGGTCATTAACATGTAAACAGTGTCACACTGAAGATGCATGGCAATGACCTACCATGCTAATGAAAAGTGATATTGAGTTTACTAATTCAGATAAGGGTACACAGATTGCCTCTTCTCTAAAGCGCAAGGGCCTGTCACAGAAATAAATGCACGGTCCTTGTTGCAATTAATTTGAATCTTGTTCTTTTAAAGCTTTACTTGTAGATTTAATTAAAGCTTTCATGCAGCACACAGTTTCAGAAAGTATCTATGTTTAATGGCTTTTTCTCCTAACTTAAAGAAGCGAGTGAAGGTTATGATTCAAAGAACAACAGGCAATCATAAAATGGAAAGGCATTCTTAATACAGTAAGCATTACCTTGTTATGACGTAAGTAAATACACAGTACTGTGGGTATTGAAGTACACTTCTTATAACTAATGTTAAATTCTAACTTCCATGACGACATCATTTTCAATCCCTTAAGATAAATTTTTTCTTCTTTGAATGTAAAATATTGCAGGCTAAATTTCAACATGGAGGTGAATTATTTTTAAAGTCGAATTTTTTTATTAAAATTATTTTTTTAAGGAGAAAAAATGAGAAAACCCCTATGCAATCCCCTATGCAAAAAATTCTCATGTAGATATATTAACTCAGTCTTTTCTTAATTTTACTGTGTTAAATATTCCCATAGAGTAAGTCTATCCAAGAAATAAAACTTTAGTAAATATCAAGAATAAAAAGAATTAGAAAACAAAGGTTGCCCAGTAACAGAAGGATATCCTGATGCTCTTAGATTTGCCTTTCCTTCCCTTCTACAGGTTCTGAGGAGAGAGATGGTAGGACGTGGAACAAAACCAATGACTAGGCAGCCTGCCTAGTCCCAGGTGAAAAGCAAAGTATAGAGAATGAAAATAGAGCAATTTTAAGGAAGTTGCCTTCAGGACAGTACAGACATATAGTAGCTGGGGGGAGGGGGAGAAGGGGAGCAAAAGGGGCTAAAGGAAAAGAGAAGTAAGTAAAAGGAGGACCAGAGGAAGAAGAGAGATGAAAAAGGAAATGGCCAGTAGGATAACAACCAGGCTTAAGAGCTGGTCACACACATTTGTGCTGAAAGAGAAAAAGAAACTAGAAGGAAGACATTAATAGCAGGATCAAAGTTGCAAGATAAAACCCTTTGTGGACCGAGAACTGGACAAGACTCTTCTATGAATGTACAGTACTCCTGACTCAAAATGGGTTTAGAGCGCTTTGGGTTCCAGCAAAAGAAAGCTGAAACTGCAGTACCTTACTGAGCAAAAGGAAGAGAACAGCTTTTGCTGAGAGTCTGTATTAGGACTCAACGTGCAAACAATGTACCTAATTTTTTAATTTATTTTTTTTAAGCATACAGTAGGCCATCCCTACAGTCTACTAACATCCGTATGTTTTTCTTTTTTTTTTTTTTCTTTAGTTTGAAATATCTTCTCTAATCTTAATTTGGAGAATATTAAAATGCAGACATGACTCTTCCCTACTTGGTAAGCAGAAAGTAAAGTCCTACTGCCATTAACACCTGGATGTTACAGCTAAGGATCAGGGCCTTATACTATCACGTATCATAAACATTACCATCTTACCATACAAACCTCAGTACATTCAAAGCCTTCAATATTTCATCTACTTTTGAAAATACACTGTAAGCCATGAATCTAGTAGTCCCTTTGAAGTGACACTTCCATGGGCAGTTACTAAATAGAACCATAAGCTACAAGATATATTCCACTATACCTAAAGCACAATCCGATACACATCTTTAAGCAAACTATCTACCTAGCACAACTAAATCACTATTTGCTGCAGTCAAAAGATGTGCATTATCTTACTCAATATGAACATGTTGGCCAATTCCATACTGGAAGATCTACTTTTCGCTTCTGACATCACCATGCAGGAGGAAAGCACACTATCACTATATAATGGGCAATAAGGAGTGGCATAATTGCTCTAAACCAGCTGATCCTATCATGCATATACAACTGTGAAATGCACAGGTTAAGTGACTGCTTTGCTTTCCCTTTGCTTCAGACAAACCAGAGATGCCTCTGGTAGCTCTTATACCTTCATGATCAGCAAATGAGAAAGGAGGAGGGAAGCTACCTCCCTGTGCAGGTGAAATGAGTACAATTTAGATACCCCTAGACATTTTGTTCAGCTTCTCACCAAGGGATCTCAGATCAAATGCATAAGTGGTCCTGAGCTTCAGCTGCTAAGAAAAAGAGACCCTTGCTTCTTTGTGTCCACCAGCTCAGTACTCACAGGAGCAGACAGTTCATGACACAAGCCCTACAAAACTCTGCTCTGCTCCAACTGCTACCTCCTCATTTGGATCACAGCTGTTCTCTGGTTGGCACAGGAACTGACTTCTGACAGTCCTACAGATTTCTCTCTGTAGCATACACTAAAAGCTACAGCCTAATAATAATAACAGTAATAATAAAATCTTTCTTGTACACTTGTAAGTGAAATAAACCCATGATTCTAATATCTATGATAAGCCTTGTAAAAGATTTTCTTCTGCAACGTCTCTGGGACTGATAAAATGCCAGGCTTTGCAGGATTTATAAGCACACAGCCTGTCCATTCTTCTGTTTCCTTGCTTGATTAGTTTTTGCGAGGCTCAATCTCACAGCTGATGCAATCTTCCTAGTTACATTTTACATGTGGGCTATTGCTGTGAATTTAGGAAGGCCCCTGATCAGATAGAATCCTTGCAGACTCTCACAATGGAGGCAGAGGGCTCGAGTGCCCAGGAGCGGCAGAAGAAAGCAATTGAGGAATGGTTCCTTATCCTCTCATGCCAGAGTAATTCATTGCAGGAAAACAATGTCCAAGAAAAATAACAGAAAGAAAATTTGGAAATGAATGATGATTCTGGTCAGCTAGACAATACAGAAAGCAAATGGCCACTGTTCTTCCCTCCAGGGATCTGGCAGTCTAGACTTTAAGGGTGCTCAAGGAATACTGCAGATAAGAAAGGAAATGAAAAGGAGTTGAAAGAAAAGGAGACAAGATTAGAACATTTTCATTGTGAAATTAAGAGTGAACACTGACATATACTACCTTGAAGTGGATTATCATTAACCTGGCCATAAACCGTGCAGATAGGCTCAGCAAAGGCATTTCAGCTCAAGCATCTCCCATGGGATTCAGGGGTCAGAGAAAAGATTACAGATAAGAAGCTCAAATACAACCATAATCAGTCAATAGAAGTTACTGCAATACTACTGACTACAACTCCTATGTACCCTCTCCTGACATCACTCAAGGGACACAAACATCTCTTTACAGTTCTTATCTGTATCACAGAAGTCATTAAGCTTGTGGTTTACTGGAGCAAAGATGTCTGGCTAAATTCTACCCATTTTTCTTCAAGAATTTTTTCTACTGCTTGTCCTCCTTGAGTCCAGGAGAGACACAATACAACAGTCACCTTACTCTTTGCAGTCCCAAGTTTTGCAGACATCTTCTGTCGATCAGTTCAATATCTCATTAAGCCATTTTGAAAACTATCACTTCAATCTTGTAGAAAAAATACAGGCCTTTAGCAACATAAATTATGAAGTGAGTCTTAGTCTTAATATGCAGTATAACTTCTTTACTGTTAACACAATTACAATCATGCAAAGTGTGATAGCAAGTTTGGGGTTTAGAGGAAATAAATATCCAATGCCATTACTCCTCTTGTAGAATAAATAATAATAATAAAATAAGGAAAGGTTCTGTTTTCTATTTGAAGATTTAAAATCATAGAATCTGAAGTCAGTTTTTAGCTATCCATTTATACAGAAATGCAACTTCAGAGTAAAAAACACATGAAATGCACCTTTTTCCTGAGGTAAAAGTCTTAACTGAAGTGACTGAAAATTATTACCTTACACCTTCTTTGAAACTATAATTCAGCAATGATGGTAGATAATGGCAAAATCCGAGTGCCTAGAATGACGAATCTTGACAGTAAGCATGACTTATTTGGCAATGAAATTTTTTAGGAAGCTACAATGTCACAGGCTGACTGAGGAATAATTCCATTCATAATTTTATAGAAAAGACAGCCCACCCTGGTAAACTGCTAACATTAACTGAACAAGACTCCATATAGGACAGCAGTACTCAAATACAAAGGTAACTTCTTTAATACACATAACTACCCCTATGCTCTCTTCCCATCCCAAATGTACATATAAAGGTAGGCTATCAGGCTTATCCTACAAGAGTATATGGAATCCACAATTTCTAAAAGCAATTTCAGTATCCAATTCAAATCCCTGAATATTAGTTTAGAAAAGCAAGGCAAAGCTTTTATTAACATAGAAGGAATGATGACCTCTCTAGACTGAATAAGTACTTATTTTTCCTACATTTACATTGGTTCCCACACTAAATGTCTGGTACCTTCACAAAACAAGCAGTGTAAACTGAAATTACCTCTTTAAGGACAGAAAAATCTCCAAATCCCAGCTCATGTGCAAATTTACTGCCTGACACTGAGGGACCAAGGACAGTAACTGAGTGTGATTGTGTGACCAGCATAGCAATCAACCACTTCTGATACTTCACCTCACTCCCTCTGTAATACCCATTTATTTTAAAAAGCCCAAACTTGCAGCACATTACAGATAATGGTTTCTCACTCAACACAGTGCACTAATGCAGTTTTAAAAAGTCTCAGTAACTTCACAAATTACTATGGGTTTTCTACATGTAGGTATTGTAAAAGTAACTTGGAGTGAGTATCTAAACATGCCCAGGAAAGATGAACTACAGCAGAGCTATTTCTCCACATGAATGACCTGATCTCTGTTGCACCTCAAGAAAGCTATTTCATATAGTCAGATCACTGCCTTGGGGGACTCACACATGTCAGAAAGAGCTAGTATAATAAAAATAATACTGAAATAATAATAAAAAATTATTTATTTACTGGTGGTTTGAGTGTGAACAATTACACACAATTTTTTTTTTTTTAACAGAGTAATGGGAATGTAAGTCTTAGCTGTAAAACAATGCAATCAGATCCAAATGAATCAGAAGACCCAGAAGGAATCAGTGTGTCAATGACTTCAGACATATTTTTAAAAATTATGTGGCGTATTTTAATTAAAAAATAACATTCTAATACTGAGATTGCTTTGTATCTCCATACGAAAGCTAGATGCAGTACCTCTCTACTCAAAGCATAAGGCACACAGCCCACAAATACATTTTTCAGTGATGGCAATTTTGTAAAATACCCTCCTTGCTATTTTCAGCACTGCATATTATCCAAAGATTTCAGTGTTGGCATTCTAGACTTTGCCAGATGCAACAAAACTCGTGGGATAGTCCCAAATCATTTAAGTCTAGCTTACAAGACAATTACAGAAATTCACGTTTATTTTGGGTTGCATGATTCTCTGATACAAGTCTATGTATCTATGCATATTTAAAGATTCAGAAGAGATCACAGGCATAGTCTAACAGATCAAACACATCAAACAGTGCAAACACACTCATGTTTTTCTGTTCAGTGCTCTCCTCCGTCTGTAAGATGCAAAATGATGAGCTTTTTCTAGTTCCAGGGGCAGCTGCAGTTGAGCATACAAGATTGTGTCTCAGCTCTCTCACTGTTTTCAAATTACTACAGAAGTTTTAAACACAATGATTGCATATTTCCTGGAATTATCCAGAAATCACTGTTTAGAGTTTCGACACCACTGTTGTTTTGGAAATTTTATTGACTTTGATTATTTGGGTCATTTTGCAGATTTGCTAACCTCTGCCTTCTGCCACAAGTACCTGATCAGTCACAATGACACTGGGGAAATGAACCACAACTGAAGTTTCTGTACAGAGCTCCAGAAGCCAGCACTGAAAATCTGTTAGCAAAGCAACAGACACATAGACAACAAAACTGAGAACAGACTTCCAAGCTCCTGAGCTCAAGTCAGATACACAAGTGCACTTCAACTGGGCCCCAAAATTCAAATTCTCATTAAAAGACGGGTATGTTTTTAATCACTTTTATATGAAAAAGCTTGATGTCTGTAGAAATAATTTTGTTGCAGGAGGAATTTTGTCCACTTCTGAATCATATGCAAAATGCCAGGCAACAGGATCTCTAATCCTATAGAGTCCATTTTAGTAATGTTTCAACATTGTATTCAGCTTCTGAATTGAGATTTCCATATAGACAACAAACCTGTGATGCATTTCTGTCCTAAGTAACCTAATTAGGTAATTAGTACAGGACAGACAATACCAGATTTCATCTGATCTATTAAGATCTCAACGTGATTACTATTTTATCAGAATATTGGCAATATTTGTCTCCTATTTCTCTAATTCTCCTTTCACAAGTTGAAGTGACTTGTGAAAAGGCACAGCAATAGAATAACATTATGCACCTAACTGCTTTGCAGCACTATTGTTGTGTAAGCATTTAATTTCAATAATAATCAGAACATGCCATTTCAGTGTCAAGTTCAAATTGAGGGACAATTTTAATTGGGTGTACATCCTACACATAGCAATGTATTGAACCCTTTATTTCAAAGCAATTTATAATAGCTACAATCTGTAACTATCTGCCCCAGAATCTGGGGTAAATTGAATTCCCCAAACTCTCCATCAGATGCCAGTGTGTTGAGTAAACTCAGATGGTCCAAGCACTCATTTTGTTTCTCTGATGCTTGAATTCGCATGAATCTACCTGTTAGGTCCTGACTAATGATTAATGATTCCCAAGGGCAGAACCTTTCTCAAAATGAAAATCTCAAATACAAAAGTAAATGACCATCGGTCAACATGGTGGTGCTCATTGTCACTTGAACAACAGGCTTCTCTAGTTCATTTAACCATAATTACACAATAAACCACTAATGTACTTTTCCTGCTCTGGTCTTTGTTGAATGCGTTTTGCCCATCAGAAAACATGTCAGGAGAAAGCACTTACACCAGCAGAGGCTGCCATGCTGAGAACACCAGTCATTACAAGTATCGCTAATGACGCCATCTCTATTCTTCATTTTTCTCACCTAAAATCGACTGCAAAGTCAAAAGACCTGCTGCAGAGTTAATGAGCACTATTACGTTTGCTCTAATCTTAAGAACAAAAGAACACACAGAGGACTAACTGCCAGACAGGAAAAGAAACCCCATAAAATCTGCTGCCTGTCTGAGGTGAAAGGTAAAAAATGTGCCAGTTGTCAGGAAAGTAAGAGTGGGAGGAAAGATGCTGGCAAAGGCACTTAAACCCATTAAAAAGAAGTATAATTCTCAGCAGCAATACTCAACTCCTTTTCTGTAATGTGTCTTGATGGCTAACTGGTAAGCACAAGATAAAATGGAAATAAGTCTCTGCCAAATCTGCACAGCTGTAGGCCCACCTCTGATGATTCATCAGCAGCTCTAGGAACTGCCAACTTTTTCGTTTTTAATTTTAATTTAGGATGGATCTAGAAGTGGCAGAGATAGCAGTCTACTAGGGAAAAGGAGCCCACAGCACATAAGGAAAGCAGCACACAAGACAATAGTAACTATTTCAGTACATAGATGCTTGCTTGGATGTTACAGCTTGCATTTACAATGACTAATCAGCAAATCTGAATATGATACTCAATATAGAAGTGGTAAATTAGCAGTGGCAGAGTACTTCAAATTATGTTTCTCAAAATATAGAACATTTTATAACCGGTACCAACTTCCTCAACTAAAAATAAAACTGTAACAAATTCTGCATTCATCTAAGATTTCCACCAATTTCAGTGAAATTGTGTGGTGCATAAACTGGTGGAGAATTTGGTCCAAAATATTTCCAGCTGGGGGGGGGGCAATCTTGTCTGCTCTTTCCAGGGCTTGTTCTTCCCTTCTTTTGCCAAACAGGGAGCAAAACAATACAGAGTTAAGATTATACAATTTCTTTTGGAAGAGTTAATGTATCCAAACTACAAAGTCACACCATTTGTATCACACTAACAAAAAGACAGATCTGTCCTTGAAGCCACTGTGAAAGTATTCCAAATAATCAAGAGAAGCCCTATCCTATCAGCTATTAACAGTCTTTATGACTGTAAAACTCAAGACAAAACCTATTTATAAAAAAATTTCAAATCATGCATTTTCCATTGTCAGCGAAAATGACAAAGATAGAATCCAATTTCTTTGAATAATGAAACAGTGTTTCATTTATTGTATGGGTTTTCATAGCATTTTAATATTTTAAATATAGAATCATAGAATAGTTATGGTTGGAAAGGACCTTAAGATCATCTAGTTCCAATCCCCCTGCCATGGGCAGAGACACCTCCCACTAAACCATATCACCCAAGGCTATGTCCAAATATTAAGTATATTTACTTATTACAACTTACTTCATTATACTCTTTTGACATTATAAAGAACTACATTTAAATGGTCCCAAATGGGTTATTTTTTTTTCCTTTGTAAGGCCTATTTCATGGAAATGTGGTTTTTCCATCCTGGGAACAGAAACAAATTTTGAAATACTCTATTTGTGGAAGAGAGAATTCTTTTCTGACCTTTGCATTAATACAGTGCTTTAAAGAACACTTAAAAAAATTGCACTAGAAGTTTCAAATAATGTAATATGAAATCTGAACTACTAAGTAAATGAGGAGCTTTAATGTATTCAGAAATCTCAGGGAATTTCAACTAAGAGGTTTAAATTTCAGTTGTTTTAATTCATTTCAAGCATGGTTCTGCTTACCAAGTTTTCAAGTTAGAAAACATCTACTAATTTTCCGTAAATTCTATAAGTCAATGCTTCATGCTTTTTCAAAATATTAATTGAAAAAAATATTTTAAAGGTTTGAAGGGCAATTAGAAAGGAAGAAAAACTTTACTGAAATTTGTTCCTTTCAAGAGCATGGCATTACCATATGTACCTGAAAACTTGTACCACAATCCGTCCCATGCAAGTAACACCCCATCTTCTTAAAGTATATAAAAATACCTCCTAGATCCCAACGACTTTTAAATCTGAGCTTTATAAAAACAGGTATCTACTGGACAGTTGATTTTTCTAGTTGCCAACAAGATTAAGCTCAAATGAGTCACATTTTGTGACTAAGACCCCTAATATTTTGCTAATCCAAAGCTATCTTGTACTCCTTGTACCTGGAATGTGAGAAAAGCCTCAGAAAAGGAATTGCTAAATTCACAGAAAAACCTGTCTCATTCATCACCTGCTGACAGCATGGAATGAAACAAAGGCTTTGGGTAAATAAAGAATCATATAATGGTATTACTAAGGACTGTATCAAAATGAATTGTTATTACTTACTGAAAGTTATGCTTCATCTTGCCCTCACTTTTTTAGTGCTCTCTCCTTTGAAATTCACACAAGTAATGGCAATTCATAATGTTTATGAATGGTCATTATTAATGAACAAGTAATAATATGTACACAGCAACAAATGAAAATGCTTGTACATGTCTAACCAATGGTGCATTTATCATAAAACAGCTGAGAAAGAAACCACTAAATATATTCTAAATATAGTTACTTAGGCATGAAAGTTTCTGATAGACATGGTAGTGATATTTATACTTACTATGTTTTGATTAAGAAAATTTGTTATGTAATGACATTCAAAGGACTCTAATGCACAGCAAGAGGCACTAAAAACTGCTATAAAGCTTAATATTTCATTACAATACTGACCATGTCGTTTTTGCTAAAACTTTAAAGAAGTTTATTTTTATAAGCAACTTTCAAGTTCTGCATTCACTACTTATGCATGAAACAACATGGCAGAAAGTGCATGTCTGATGACAAAGAAGTTACTTACAGGTAGTAAGTGTAGGAGTGATAGCTTCTTCTGCCATGATGGTGGAAGGATTAGGCAGTGGTAGGAAAGATGAAATGGAAGGAAAGAAAAGCCAAATATTAATGTATGAAAAATCAAGATGAAACTGAGACCAGAACTGGCGACACAAATGAAAGGTAGCAAGAATGCCTATCTGAGCATATCATGCAGCATCTGGAACAGACAGATGACATATCCAATCTCCATAAAACATTAAGCAATACAATATATAATGCATGTTCAAATCGAACCAACTTAAAGTACGCCTACTATCTAAGAAATGTGATGTATTTAATGCTCATTTATCTCTGCATACAAACACTCCCAACTTAAGTGATAAAACACGTCCAATTACACCTCAACAGGACCCCATCTGCAGTACTGCGATCAGCTCTGGGGCCTGCAGCACAAGGAAGTGGACCTGCTCAAGCGAGTACAGAGAAGTGCCACAAAGATGATCAGAGGATTGCAGCACCTCTCAGTGCTGAGAGAGTTGGGCTTGTTCAGCCTGGAGAAGAGAAGACTCAGGGGACACCTAGCACATCTTGAGAAGTATGGACTCGGTCAGTCTTTCCTGCATCACCTCTTGCACAGCCTGATCCTCCACCCAGACATGCTCTGCATAAGCACAAAGCACAGAAGCCCTCAAGCTACACTCTTCCGCTTTACATCTCTCTCTCCCTCACTTACAAGCCCACTACAAGCAGAACTGCAATCCTCCAAAAGGGGCAAGTTCCAACCCAAATGAATTCCATGTATTGACTGCAAATAAAAAGAGGCTGGAGAGTTTAAAACAAATCTGAGCATAATGTCAAGTAGCATTCACATGTTGGTAAGATAAAAGACTGAAAGTAATTTTGTAATTATTACAGCACACACATACAGCCCTTTGGCTACGGAGGAAACATGTAAACAGGCCTTGCAAAGGACTATAACTAACGTTAACTTGCCTCTAGCTACATGCTTCAGGCATCTCTTTGAAAACTAGGCTTTCATCAAATTTTCTCTCTCATCTTCTTTGTGTGAAGATGCTGTTAGAAATATTTCCCATTTTTTATTCCCATTTTTCTGGTGCAAACAGTATTGTTCAAACACAAGAGGCTAGATACTTAATATTTAATCATGTGGCACATCTGCAAAAAGGCACACCTGTTAGGGTTGAGTTTTAAAATATATCTAAGAACATAGTAACGGGAAAGATGCAAAACAGTTATATGCTTCTTCCACCAGCCCATACACCCCATTGCCTTTAGTAAGAAGTGAAGAACTGGGTCCTATTAAAGCAGATCGACTTACCTGCTGTATTAGCAAGGGGTTGTTTTCTGCTTCAGCCATAATTATATCCTCCCCCCCACCCTTCTTCTCAGAATAACTCATTCTCTCACTTTCATTTATTATCTCATAACACTGCCAACATTGTTTCTCGCCATATGTTGCCATGACAGAGATTTAATATAATTAGTACAAATGTTCTCATACTTCTAAAAGATGTGTAATAATTTGAGAAACAACAATAAATACAATTTATCAGTGGAGCACTGCTGATACTTATGTGCAGAATTCTGCCAAATATGTTATAAATTATTCCTTATGAAAAAAATGCTGAAAATCCAGGAGCTTTAATTTGGGTAAATGCCCCATTAAGAATTTGTATGAGATGAGTAAAATTAAGTCTCAAGATCCAGTTATTTTTATATTGTTACAGTTGTAAGATTTTCCATATGAAATTCGTTGAAAAAGAGCACTGTGTATTTTGACCCTCATGAATACCTGACACCAAATAAAAAACAGGTAAAAAGAGTAAATTAAAATCCTACAGAAACAGTGAGTTTCAGACTTCCAAGTCCTTGGGCCACATGCAAAAACACCATTCACAATTGAAAAGAACTAACTGTTTTTAAGAAATATGGATAAGTTTCACTTCACTTACTCCATAAGGCATACAAACTTCCTATGTATGAAACATCTTTTTCTCTTAAAGAGAGTGACCCAAAAATTTTGGACAATCTTTGCCAAATTTTCTTCTGTACATGGCTCTACAGACACATACCACTAGAAAGTCTGTCTTATGCCAGTGAACGCTTTCTGCGTATAGGGATCATTTAAGGCACTTTTTATATCCTTCAGGACTGAAGACATAAATAAATTTCATAAGTGTCACTTGTACAACAAAGCCCTACTATGAAATTTATCAAAACCAATCCAACTGGCTGCAGGAGGACTGTACCACTTGAAGTGTAAACTTCTGGAACTGTGTAATTACTGCAGTGATTTCTTTCATTGTCTCTCTTTTGCAGTTAGCCTGGAGGGAACAAGAGGTTCAGGGGTAGCACTGGAAGAAGATTGCAGCTTTCCTTCAGGCCTGTTATCTCCAATTTCTATCCTAACTGCTTTAAATTATTGGCAAAGGTGTACAACTGAACAGCTTGATTTGCAATCAGGGAATGGGACCAATGCATTCCCAGCACAGCTCCACTGAGTGCAAAAGCCTACCTTATCCTTCTGAGAACTAGGGTCTCAGAGTTAAACAGATGCCACAATTACGTATATTAGAAACTACTTGAAGGCTTAGGCATAGACGGCTGAAACCAGAAACTAAAGATAGGCAAAAGAATCTTTTCTGATGGAGAAATGCAGTGATCTGAAGAGCTCTAGTCTACAACTAAAGCAGAAGCCAATATAATTAAATTTTAATAACTGCTTCCATACTTCACTCCCACTGCAGCAGCAAGATGGTAGCCCTGAAAGAAACAGCTGCCTCAGAAACATAAATACTATTAGGCAAATCTTGGACCAACAAACCTAATTTCTCGAATTCCGCGTATTTTAGAAATCTAGCTTAAATAGAATATATATATATATATATATATATATAAAAAGGGGGGGAGAAAAGAATAAAGTAGTAAGGTTCTGATTTTTTCCAAGTCTTGATTTAATTGCTATTGCTTTTCCAAAGGTTGTGGGAACAGTTACCTCATTTTCACCTGCTACTTTAAGTTGACAAAAAAGGTGAACTTGCTCCATTTTGTTTTTATAAAGTCCTATGCAGGTGTATCAAAGACTGGCAGAGATCAAGGACCTTGCTTGACATTTAATATTCAGGATCAGATTCAAAAACCAATTTATTGGGAAGCATTATTGTGGTTACACATGTCTTGGTTTCCTCTGATTTTGTTTGACCTCCTATGGGAGAGATTCAGTACATAGCTGAGGAGAGGAAAGCCTTCTAGCATTATTCTGACTTCACAGACAGGAATCACCTCATTGATATGACCATACTGGTATCAGGAATAGCTTGCAGGTTCCTAGTCTACATTACATGACATCTTTACGCAGGAATATGGTTGAATGGATAAACAAATGATAGAACAGAACAGATAAAGAACTCTGTACAATCAAGTGGTGAGTGAAACAGGAAAGCACTAATCACTGACAGTCTTCCACTAGCTTTTCACTGACCCAGGTGACAAGCATACAAATCCGGTTTATTTTAGTCAAAGACTGAGTGTCCACACACAAAATGCTTTAGTGCACATGTGATCACTAGTGATGCCATACTCTACACTGAGGCCACCTAATCTCTTTGTGACCCAACTTATGATATAACTATTTCAGAATACCACTATATAGTGACATTAATAACAATAATGACTTGATATTTGCAGAACTTCTCTACCTACTGCTCTGACAGTTAATCATATCCAAAGCATGTCTGTACTGCACTGAAAGCTCTGCTTTGAGTGTTGGTCTTGTCTATTTGGCTACTGAATTAAAAGTCAAAGAGGATGATCTGAGAAAATCCATGGTGCCTGGCACAAACCCTGCAAAGAGTGGTTGCTGGATGAAATAAGTTGCTGAATGAAATGAGGTGCCTATTAAAGGCTTATATTGGACAAAGTCATGGTTATCACATAGAGTAAACCTGATTTCCAAATCTCCCAACAATGGAAAGCAATGGTTTGAAATTAAGTTAATTAAGCACTATGAAGCCCCAGAGACAGAATGAATTTAATCTACTGGTGAGATCTGGAGATCAAGTCTACATTTTCAATGAAAGAATGAATAACAGACAGTATATGCCTTGGGATACGCCTTGGGATAGAGGAGTGTGAATGGTATATTGCTGTAGCCAACTCCAAGCAGGAAAAGTTTCAGAACACCTAGACCCAGCACAGTGAAACCTTGCACTGTAGCCCAGTGAGTCAGCACATAACAGCAGAGAGAGGAAAGTGGCTCCCAGGGGAAAGGTGCCACTGAATTATAAGGTGCTATTTTATTTTTCATTCTGATTTTTACTCCAGTAAAATGCCTAATAAAATAAATGAAATAAAATGATCAAGTACAGTAGTCAAATGACACCCTAGCTTGATAAGATTGTTTCACAAAGTAGCACTTTAAAGTACCATAAAACTGCAAACCCAGAACAGTTATAATAAGCTTAGAGAATGATTTATACACTTTCTTCAAATGCATAATGTATACACAGTAACTCAACCAAGCTGAAACCATAGGGGCTCTCAGCAGCATAGTGAATAAATGCACCAATGACAAACTATTGAATAATCGGTTCATCTTTTGCTTAAGTCATGAGTATAATTGTATTCAGGACCTTCTATGCTATAGCATCTGCTTTAGAAGTCTGGGACACAACACAGCAACCTCCTGAAACTCTCATTAAATCCTAGTCACATCCTGTTACACAGATGAACCATTCTTACTTTTTAATATTCACTTCAACTCATTTCACAGTTTGTTTTGTTCAAGGCTGCAGCATCATTCTGGGATATGTTTAAGTCATTGGTACCATTCTTTTTGTACTATGCAATGAAAATGTTTGCATTTGGTAACAGAGTTCCTGGTCTTGTACTTTTAATAGTTTTATCTCTGTCAAAAAAAGACTTATTCCAAACCTCAAAGAGGCTCACATAATGCACTTTTCTTCTAACAACAGAAATACTATGAATAATAATTACTGTGCTGTGGTAGACAGAAGGAATCAAGTATTCTTCTGCATTAACATGCAAACACATAGGATGTGAGCCTTCCTGCCGCTAACAATTAGATTATCAAAGAGCTATTCCCTAGAGAATTTAGCAGGAGCTGGTACAGCAGCCATTTAGCCAGAGACTCTGACACCTTATTTACCGTGAAACTTTTTGGATCATTTTACAATGATGTCCCTTCAAAATTAAGAAGAACTTGTCTCCCTCAGGTGAATACATTCTACCTCTGGTGCAAATGCTTAAGGAAAGGCTCAGAGCTGGAAGAGAGAGAGGGATGACTGCTGGCCAGTAATTATGAGAAGGATTGGCCAGACAATGTGAGAAGCCTTCCTCCCTGCATGGCAAGTGCTGTGTCTGGCCCTAGGGAGGAGTTTGGGAGTTCAACTGTTAAAATTGAAGGTACGAATGATGCAAGAAATCCGAAGTGGGAAGAAAAAAGTACTGCAAAGTCAGAACAGATTTTAACTCGGCTACACTGTACTTTACTGAGAAGATTTCGTTACTGGGTCAATTTCATTGCCGCAGCCAGACTAACCCTGGGGCTTAAGACTCAATCTCTTCCATATGGTAGCATTTGACTGTTTTACCTACCTCTTCTCATGACCTATCCCTCAGCCTTGGCCACAGCTCACCTTTCTCTGCAAAGAGCCCTTCTATCTCAGGACCCAGCTTCTTTCTTCAAGGAAAGTGAAAAGCAGCTACTTCTGTTGCCTGCCCTAAGGCACTGTCAGGCAGCTGCCTCAGCTGTGCATCTCCTCTGTTCAAATTGTGGAAGAATTTCAGGCATTTCAGGGGTTTTGACTATCTTAGACCTGCCAAACTAGTTAACATACAATTAAATCACATAGTATTGGGGTGAGCAAAATCAGGCCAAGATTGCCAAAAAAGAATAGGGGATAATACAGAGTGCATAGCAAACAGGTGAGGGGTTAAGGGGCAGTAAGGCAGACATGGAAGGAGAATTTGTGACTCAGCCCCTTTACAGAGCCCTCACACATTCACAAAACCTATCTCTATAGCTGCTCAGGATACAACCAAAAAACTTAATTCTATTTGATAATTAATTTCTTCCAATCTAGACTTAGCTTCTACGAGCACATGGATTTTCTTCTTACCCAGGCCACTTCCCTAGCTATGAGGTATTTTTCCCTTTATTATTCCTTTTACAGTGTTGAGAAAGGCAATCAGGTTTACAAGCCCTACACTTTTAATGTTGTACTAGTTTTCAAATGTTATTCAAAAGAAAACAATCTCAGTTCATGTGTGTGTTGAACCAGCACTTGGAATAGGTCAGCACCCTTGCAACGTTTTCACTTTTTCTTCAGGGAATGACATTTATGCAGAAAATAGAGACCCCACTCTTAGCACAAATTACCTTAGAACTAGTTCCAGTTTGATTGAGGATTTCTTGTACATTCAAGAATGAAACTACACCTAATTTTCAGCTGATCTGTTGAATAGAGTGGAGACTCACACTTTCAGGATAGAGATACTGTTCTATTATTAGAATCCATCATGCAGTACTAATGCATAAAGTGCTAGAACCATTAACCTTTGGCTGGTTTTCTTCTATAACAAAGCCACAAACATTAATTCGTAGAAAATGCGGTGGGATGAAACAGATCCTGTGGTTTTGTAAAAACTCAACAGAGCTTTGGGGTGGGAGAGAGCAGTACCTCCTAAACTCTGTGGCAAAGGGCATGAAGGTAGCTGGATACTTTTCCAGTATCAAACTGAGAACTGCTGTAGAAGATGCTGTGATATGAATACATACATAGAAAACATCTACTAATTGCTCACCTCTTCTTCATTACCAGCACGACCCCCAGAAAAATAATGACGAATAGCAAGATGCCTGCAATCACTCCAGCAATTTTGACGGTATGGTCAGTCTGTTTCTCAGGCTCTGGGTCTGGTTTTCGAGTGGCAGCCCCTATGGAATCAATAAAAGGAAAAAGGAGAGAGAAAAAGAATAAGGATGTCATTCTTTCAATGGTTATCATTTAACCTACCGATGTCATGAGTCTTATCCAGGGCCAATAGATATCAGTGCCTGGTCTTTTAAGAAAAAAATCCTGCTTCCATATGCGTTGATAAGAATATAATTCTTCATATTTTTCCATGACATTCTGCGAGAGTGCAACACAGGTGGGAAACCTCTGCCAGCCCTGAACCTTTCATAAGAGCCTCTTCACAGAATTCACAAATTTCTGTATTTTTGTTATCTATGCTGGCTACCCTTTCTTTCTGCCATTTAGAAACTTGCTAACAACACAATAACCAGCCTAAGCCTTTATCCAAATTTGATTTGCTGGAACATATTCCTCAATTATTTTTCATAAATGAAGCTGTAATTCCATAACATATTAGATTAAACACCTGGAAAAGTGAGATAAGCTCATTTTCCACGCATTTTACCCACAATTGTTTTTTACACAATAGACTTTTTTTTTTTTTTGCCTTTGGAAATCTAAATCTAGGTCACATCTGGTAGGCAAAAAGACTCCTTCTAAGCAATTTATTCACAAAGTGGGAAGCAGCTGATGATCACACCACTGGCACCTACATTTAATATCTGTTTAAATGAGATAACCAGTGCCTTACAGCAGCTACTGTCTTAGCTCTTCCAGCTTCTCCATTTAAAAAAAATAACATCGTTTGTACTGTTTACTGTATAATGTGATGGAACGTCAAATCCACGTCTGATGAAATATCCATTTCCTTCTCTAAATGAGTTCAGGATGAAAAATGTTCAGGAAGCAACATGCAATTCGCTAAACCGATTTTATTTTTTTATGGACTTCCATTTTTTTTTTTAATCAAAATGTGACAGCATTTATTACTTGAGGAACCATGTCATTAAGTGGACATAGGGATTATGGATCACTTTCCTGCTACAGCTTTTTTGGAAAAGAAGGAAAAGTAAAGCCTAAGTGAAGTGTAATATTTCAAGAACACATTCTGCTCTCATTGCCTGGGTTTCATGGAGCACTTTGATACCACCAATTATATTTTATTTGTTTCTTCACTTCCTGTTCTTGGAAAGTGTATTGGGTTTGCATGGCAAGGTTTTAGTAGTGGGGGGGGAATACAGGGATGGCTTCTGTGAGAAGCTGCCAGAAGCTTCCGCTGTGGCTGATGGAGCCAATGCCAGACGGCTCCAAGATGGACTCGCCGCTGGCAAGGATGAGCCCATCAGCAACGGTGGTAGCACCTCTGTGATAACAGAGTTAAGAAGGAGGAGGGAAAAACCTGTGCAACTGCAGCCAGGAGAGGGGATTGAGAATATGTGAGTGGAACAGCCCTGCAGACACCCAGATCAGCGCAGGAGGGGAGGAGGTGCTCCAGGTGCTGGAGCAGAGATTCCTCTGCAGCCTGTGATGCAGACTATGGTGAGGCAGGCTGTGCCCCTGCAATCCATGGAGATCCACAGCGAAGCAGACCTCCACCTGCAACTCATGGAGGAACCCACATGAGAGCAGCGGAATGCCTGAAAGAGGCTGTGGCCCCATGGGAGGCCCACACTGAGGCAGGCTCCTGGTACGATCTGTGGCCCCATAGAGAGAGGAGCCCACACTGGAGCAGGTTTGTTGCAGGACTTGTGAGCCCGCAAGGGACCCACACTGGAGCGGTCTGTTCCTGAAGCACTGCACCTCATAGAAGGGATCCATACTGGAGCAGGGGAGGAGTACGAGGAGTCCTCTCCTCAGGAGGAAGGTGCGACAGAGACAACACGTGATGAACTGACCACAACCCTCATTCCCCATCCCTTTGCATCACTGAAAGGGAGGAGGTAGAGAATCTGAGAGTGAAATTAGGCCTGTGAAGAAGTATTTTATAAGATTTGGTTTTATTTCTCATTATTTTACTCTGATTTGATTAGTAATAAATTAATTTTTCACAAGTCTGTTTTGCCCATGACAGTAACTGGTGAGTGAGCTCTCCCTGCCCTCATCTTGACCCACAAGGTCTTTGTTATTTTTTTTCTCCCCTGTCCATCTGAGGAGGGGAGTGATAGAGCAGCTTTGCTGGGCATCTGAGGTCCAGCCAGATTCAATCCATTACACAGGGAAAGCGAATCAATGATCAGTTTACATGCAGAGATATTTTCTGAAAAGTCCAATGAAAGCATTTCCAATGTTTCTTCTCAGTTGTAACCAGTTCTAAGATGTGAGTACTTCTGAGTACCCACAGTTACACTTCTGTTAACTACATCTTCAAAACTCCTTACAAGGAGGAATGCCAGGAAAACCTTGCAGTTTGTCTTGCTGTCAGAGAAGGGGATAACCTTAAATCGAGATATATCTAGAGCTAACTGCAGGAACCAAGTTCTTTGGAAAATTCTGGCCATGGTATTTTGTGTGAGTGCTAAGTCAGAGAAGATGTTCTGCTGCTGATCTCTGTACCCAGTCCCACCAGAGTATTAGGTCAATAGCAGTACACTGTATTGCTGGTATACAACACAATTCTGAATTATTAAAATTCTCACTTCATACAAGTAAAGGTAACAGAATCTATCTCTATTTTCTTCAATGAAGATGCATAAAATCCTGTTATAAACAGTTCTATTTTTATTCTCCTTGTGTCATATATGAATAATTTTGTTAAACTGTATTGCTGTAATCTGCATGGCACTCAAACTGTAGCAGATATTTAGAAGACAGCTAGAGTATCTTTGTGCAAAAGGCAGCTGTTGAATTAAACTTGGCAAACAGGAAATAATGAATCAAGTATGTTACAAATAGCAAGACATAACAAGGACTTCACAGTCCTCTTTTTTATCGAAAACCAAGGCAATGAAAAATGCAAAGTCAACAACAGGCAATATCTTTATAGATGTAATTTCTAATCCTGGTTCCTTCCAAAGTCTAGTCTTCGTAATCTCCCTCAGGCTACCTCACCCTCCTGGAATAATCATTGGCAATTCTTTCTTTAAATCAAATTCTGCCTCATGGTTTTATTCCTTTTGTTAAGACTCCCAATGCTAGTTTTTGGATCGTGAATACTAAACATTAACAGTAAGTGAAGGCAGTCTTGCTACATTTTCACACTCTCAACGATCAACTACCCAATGTATTTTATCTCAGTGTCAAGTCTCTCTTTGACAGCACAGGGTCCTTGCTTCAGTGGAACTAGTTAGACTTACACTAGGCAGAGGGGACAATATTGAAATCGGTATCAGAGCACACACACTTTCAGCGTATCATGGAGCACAACTTCAATGAAATGCCTTCAATGACACAAAGAATTACTCTCTTGGGAGTCAAGGACAAGCTGGAGAATCCACCACTACAACAAATTATCCAAAGAAAGCCTATGTGAAAAGAGATACAGAACCTAACATCAGGACTCTGGAACTCACCATACTGCATTATCTATTGATTATTGAAGTGAGGGATCATCTCAAATTGTCTGAGAAAAGTGCATGTAATGCCACCCTGATTTAAAAATAGAATAAAGCTTCCCACTATGATGGACTCAGCTTAACTCGTAACAGATCATCTTAAACTGGAAATGTGATGTTTGACATGCCTTTTAAAAACTCCTATCATTAATTATTATAAAAAACCCAAGACTTGCATTGCCTCAATTCTCCTTTAGTTCCATTAAGCATCTCATTCGGACTGCTGCACCTTTCTTGGTGTCAGTGGCTTCCAAAATCCATTTGGGTAAATGAACTAAATTTGCCACCTTACACCTTTCTTGAGCATCCCTTGAGTCTTTTAGTGTTATAAATTCCAGAACAACTTTCTTAATTATACTGAATACTGCTTACTCCTTTAACATATCTCAATTTTTGTACAACAGGATTTGTAAAAATTGTTGTGATCCACCCCATTCCTCATCGCCCTTTGCATTCTGTTTGGTTTTCTTTTGACATCAGATGAACACTGAACAGATCACTGGTGCACTGTTTACAGTGAAACCTGCATCCCTTTCTTCAGTGCAGTGTTCAATTTTGAACCTTATATGAGTTAAAAGTAATTCCAGTTTACCTCTGCTGAATACTACGCAGCATTTATCAATACTGAGATTTCAGCTGGCACTACCTCTTTATTCAGTTTGCTTTTGTTCTGCTGAAATCCTTCAGAGTCCTGTTTGAGTTCTGGTAACACACATCACTTAGCATCATGCTCAAGAGTTGCTGCTTCAATACTAACTCTTCCATGTTACTTAAACATAAAATACAGCATATAATATTAATCTCTGAAGTGCAATTGCTATGCTAAAAGCTTCAGTTTATTTCTCTGTAGTTTCTGTCTAAAAGGTATATTTTGGTTCAGAGTAGTATTTGACTCTCACATCATAATTACTTCTAAACTCACTTTTAACCTACAGCCACACAGGCAATTGCACTGGCACTATGGAGAGAAAGGTGAACTGTGTGTAAGGAGATTGAAGCAGCAAGTTCAGGCAGGAGTTCCAAAATTTGTTTTGCCACTTGATAAACTTCAATGTCAATCTGTGCTTTTAGTTGTGTTTGTATGTTTTCAAGGAAGATTTTAAAAAATTATCTCAAATATCTATAAAAATGGATGCTGTGGTTTCACTTTTATTCTGCCGCACTGCCACAACTGAAACAGTTAAGTGAAATGAAATCTTTCTTTACAGAAATAATTTTAACTGCAGACAATTTTTTTGAGTAATAATATTAACATACATATGTAATTAAACAGTAAACATAAATGATGTTAACTATACAAGGCACAAGGCCACATTGGCTGAGGCTTTGAGCAACCTGGTCTAGTGGAAGGTGCCCCTGCCTATAGCAGCAAGGTTGGAACTAGATGATCTTTAAGGATCCTTCCAAACCAAACCATTCCATTCCATGATTTTATGATTCTATTGTATCATGATATTATAGTTGTAGGGTTTTGCTCTTTTTATTCTAAAGAGTTGTGATCAATGGCTCAATGTCCAGCTGGAGACCAGTAACGAGTGATGTCCTTCAGGGATCAGTCCTGTTCAACATCTTTATCAGTGACATGGACAGTGGGATTGAGGGTGCCCTCAACAATTTTGACGATGACACCAAGCTGGGTGGTTCGGGCGATATGCTGGAGGGAAGGAACGTCATACAGAGGGACCCTGACATGCTTGTGAGGTGGGCTGATGCCAACCTGATAAAGTTTAACCATGCCATGTGCAAAGTCCTACACCTGGGTTGGAGCAATCCCAGGCACAGCTACAGGTTGGGCAGAGAAGAGAGCAGCCCTGTGGAGAAGGACTTGGGGGTGTTGGTCAATGGAAAAATGAACATGAGCCAGCTTCAGTGTGCCCTCACAGCCCAGAAAGTCAACTGTATCCTGGGCTGCATCAATAGGAGCATGATAAGCAGGTCGAGGGGAGGTGATCCTGCCCCTTTACTCTGCTCTCATGAGACCTCACTTGGAGTATTGTGTGCAGTTCTCGGGTCCTCAACATAAAAAGGACATGAAACTGTTGGAACAAGTCCAGAGGAGG
>JANRGW010038213.1:4107-20380 GCA_024733675.1 Psilopsiagon aymara | reverse complement strand
GAGGAGAGGAGAGGAGAGGAGAGGAGAGGAGAGGAGAGGAGAGGAGAGGGGAGGGGAGGGATACCTGGTGTCTGGGTGCGAGGTAGGGGTGTGAAATTCCATGCGGTATGTATCCCTGTGTGAGCATTTGAGAGCATTGGAGACCAGTGTGAACAGCACCTGAAGAAATTATATACTCCTAAAATACAGATCTAAGACTGCCATTAAATCCAAGTTTCACCAGGGGTTGAGAGTTCCTCCAGATTTTTACCACTGTAACTGCTCTCAAAGGGTTCTAATGTTAGTCAATGACAGCACAGTAACAGTCTATTAATTAGCCAGTTTCTATCAACACTCTCAGTGTGATTTTAATACCCATGATGGCAGCCAGCCTTTGGTAGCAATCTGCCCACTGAATCAGGTGAGGAAGCATTCACGCTTGCTGAATAGTCCTCGTGTATGATGATATCTGGTGAAATCAAGGCTATTTCATAAAGCATTCTCACCATCGCATATTCCTGAATCAGGAATTAAAAGAAAAGAAAAAGAAAAAGAAAAAAAAAAGAGAAAGGAAAAAACATCACAAATAATGCCTTTTTTAAAATCTTATTCTTGATTTTAATCCATGATGTCCCATTGCACTGAAGCCAGGTGGTTCAAAATCTACCACAGCCATATAAGAAAGCATACAGCAGCGAACAGCTGAGGGATGCGTTTCAAAATTAATCACATTTTCAGTGTAAAAGAAGCCTAAGTAATATTATTAGGGTTTTTTATTTGCATTACAGCAGTTTTGCTGTCACAGCCCAACCACAGAATAATCACTGTCCGAGCAGTGTATGTGGCGCGTTCCTACCTGTGTTCCAGTGAGAGGCATGACTGGGGCGTGTGGATAAGCACAGCCAAATTCGTTTCAAATAACTGCCAATTTAGCACAGTGCTCAAAACAATTCATTGCTCCTCTCCTGCTCTTCCATCTCAGAGCTGCCCCAGCTGCAAGGGATGAGCTGGGTCAGCTCCACACATCTCTCACTTCAAGCTCTCTTTATGCTGTATAGTATTCTTCTTACCAACACAAAGTGAAACACATGAGGCTCTGGATCTCTCAGTTTAAAAAGATACACATTGTAATTGTTAAGACCTATATTTTTAAAGCAGAGGTTTTTGAAGAAAGAAGGTAACAATCATTTTCAGGTTGAAAAAGCAGGGAAGGAACATTGAAGTACAGAGAGAGAAAATCTCATCTGATTCAGTCAATTAATTTGAGATATTAATTCCTATAAAATAGGTAAAAAAAGTACATAAAGAAGGTTTATCCTTATGCACATTAGTTCAAGAGGGGAGGGCCCTGTGTTCCTTTCAAAGTGAATCAATATTTTGACAAAGTAGATATTTACGCTCACACATTTCAAAGCCTTTGATGCCCATGTGGGACTTGGCCTCACAAACATGGGTTGACAAATGCATATTCATTACCCTCACAACTGGCTAATCCAATTAAAGAAAGCAAGAAAGAGAAAGGAATCAAGAAAGAAAGAAAAAAAATCAATGTCCTGGTAGCATACTTATGGAGTCATTTATTGTAATCATGATCCAAGCAGCTTATTCCAGATGCACTACTAAAAGCTTAAAAAACACTGGCATTGCTCAGCCCAGAGTCAAATCCTGAACAAAGAAAGGGCCTTCAGCCCAAGCCAAATGGAAAAAGGGAATTAGAAGGATGTTACTCATTCATTACTGCCTCTTTAATCACTTAGAGGTCCAATTAAGTATAAATCATTAGTATTAAGTTACTTTATCCAAGACTCTTTAAAACACACATGACTGGATTTGGAGGGCTAGATGTAGTGTGAGCTGAAAAAGGCAGTCAGATGTTGGGTTTCCCCCCTCCCTTTCCCTTTCCCCCTTGCTATGAAATTGATAAATGAAGGCTGCATTCTAGGTGCAGCAGTAATTTCTGTAGTGCAGTCAAGTGCTAGGTCCCTTGTCTCCTCCGAGCAATGAGGCCACCGTCCCCTTTAATGCCTTAGCCTTCCCCTGGGCTGCCAAAAGGCTCTACCAGAACCAGGCACCGTTTCATTTCCATGCACAAATCCCCAGCGCAGGAATCCTTTATTCATTAACAGATCCATCTTTTCCCAAGGAAGGAGGTGGAGGGAATAGAAAAACCAAAAGAGAAAGTGGCTTTCATCCCTCTCCTGGTCTCTGACTGTTGTTACTGCCGGAATCTCTCCTGAGGAGTGAATAGGCTTTGGGGGCATGTTAAAGACATGGTGCAATAGCATCCTCAAAGATGTCTTCTTCGTCTTCCCTTCCTCTTTCCCCCTTTGTTCCCAGGGAAAAAATTTCCCCAGCGGCCCAGATCACTGTCTGGGAAGCATATTTCCTTCTAATCGGTTTTACAGCTCTTTTAAAGTAATATGTCAGATCATTTTCCCCATATACATAGTTAATGAAAGTAACCCTACAAATTCATTTTAAATAGATGGAAGTTGTTATAACCCTGATCTGGAATTTATTACATTCATTACAATCTTGCTGAAGTAGGTAATGTAATGGACTATTACTTTTATTATCTTTTTAATCCCTCAAAATTATTAGGAACTGACTAATATTTGGCATCACCCTGTTAATGTTTAAACAGAAATTGATATCTTCATTCATCTAATAAATGATGGGGTCTTTTTTCTGCAGAAGAACTAAAGCTGGTGATTTTTTTTTTTAACCTGAACTAGAGCAAAAGGATTTCTAAGTAAGATCACAAACTGTGAATATAACAATTATATTAAATCAGCTCTTTCATCAGGTTATGAGAACATTTTCCAGAATCATTTTCATGGCCCCTGAGTCTGTGAGCAGCTTGGGCCCCGTCGGTTTCTGCAGGGGATGGATGGATTAACATTTTACTTTAGCCATCGGCCCCTTAATACAGCTTTTTGCTTCCTGACTGACACGAAGCAAAGTATTTCACAAAACCCCTCCCAGTCAAGACTTAACCACCCACGAGCAGTATTTTTCAACATTATCCTCAGATGCTTTAGATTGGCCGCCCCAAGCCATCACTTTCTTGCACATGTTCTTTAACACAGTGTTCAGCTTGATACCCAGTGGGATGTAATTAGTCCCACCTTAAGTGGACAAGCACTTTCTTCACATCTCCCTTCCTCTCTGGTAGCAATGCTTGCAAGTTCACTGGGCACATTTGGTTTCAGACTGAAGCAAGAGGCCCTGCATTGCATCATCCATTTTATGGGTTAAAGAGTCTTCTGAGGGCTGTTTCAGGGCAGCAGATGTGAATACAAGAGCATGGTAGAAACCTTCCAAGGTTCACGTGTCCTTACATGTGCAAGCACATGTGTGCAATGCTGCTTCTGGGACTCACAGCCTGTGCAAGCTGAAAAGCCCCAGTAGAAAGACTGGGGTGCAGCTTGGCACCATGCACAAGGTCCCATGGGCCCTGAACTTTCCACCAGAAGCAGTATGGACTGCATTAAAGCCGTCATCTGCCAAATGAGTTGACGTGTTGCCAGGCTTGTGTATACACCACTGTCCCCAGGAGAAAGCTTCCTGCAGCTGAAGTGATCGTCATTGTTCAGCTGCAGAACCAACACTACAAGAGCAAGAGCAGGATTTGGTCATTTTCTATGAGTCCCACCACACCAAGACCAATGTCACTGATCTCCAGTGGCAGTTGTGTTACTGACTCTGGCAGGGATAGAGTTCAGCCCTATTTGAATGGCCTTCTTGGTTCTCCATACAAAATCTGTCACCCGGACTTCAGCGGCTAAAGCCCCATGCTGTCCCAGTGGCACAGGACACACTTCCCAAACACATCGAAATGGCAAATTGCCATTTCTGGAAGTTATTTAGGTAGAGACTATAATGGTGCAAACAAGTTTCTGAAGGGATTTGCAAAAGCACCTCAATTTTTTTTTACATTGGTGATGATGAAGGTGCTTTTGAACCTTGCATAAAATACCTATTTGTACTTTTTGCATAGCTTTAGACAGCTTTAAGAAGAGGAATTGAAGTCAATTCTAAAATTGCACTAACAAATCTGGCCCTTTGGCATTTCCAGGAATGTTCCCTTTGAAAACATCCAAGCTCTGTTTTAATACTTTTAATCTGCAACTCACCTTACAAGTGCTATTAATATTCATTATAGATTAAGGCCAAAATGGAGATAACAAAGGGTTCTTTACAGTTTCTTCTGAGTTAAAACTGGATTTTGCAGAACAGCGTAAATGAAAGACAAGAAAAGTTTCTTTGGACAGTAGCTCTAGAAGCCAGCTACTCATATATATATATATATATATATATTTATAGATATGAAAAAGACCTTTTGATTAGTATATAGACGGAAAAATGCACAGAATTGGTAGCATGATAAAAGAACTACAAAGGGAACTCACAGCATGGTTTGGTTTTAATTGAGATGAAAAATGACAAATATAAAGATTTAGAAGCAACCTTGAAAGCAAACCATTTTCTGCAAATTGACTGGGTGGAATGAGCATTAGGTAATGTGTATTTCCAGAAGTAAAGATCCCTGAGACAAGGCATGAAAGGCAAGTGCCAGCTTTTAGTGAAAATAATGCGAATATTAGCAGGAAGAACCTGCTTGGGCTGCATTTACAGGAGCTTTGGAAATCATGCAGAAATAACCAACCTGCAAGCTTTTACCTGCAACATTCCTCTTCACATATCCCTGTGTGCCCAGTGGTTTGAGAGTAGATGGGGTCAGAGATGCCGTGGGGCTGTCTGTACCAGTTATGATGACCTTATGCCAATTTGTACCAGCTAAGGATCTGTTATGAACGTAATCATGTTTTATCTTCAAATGTTCTCTCAAAGATCAATTACCATTTTAATCTCATAAACCCGAATCTGCTGTAGGCACCTGACCAGAATAATCACTGAACCATTCTGGTGCTGTTTGCCACAGCCTGCCTGCAGGCCCTGGACACATCCACAAAAAGATATGGCAGAGAGATGCTGTTTACTGGGACTTGTGCATCTCTAACCATGCTTTAAAAATAGCTTCCCTTTTTGCCACCCTGATGGTTGTAAAAAAATCAACAAATAAATAGATTTAGTGGCTGCTTCACAGAAAATCAAGTCTTTCAGCTGCACATTAGAACCAATACTTTCTTGTCTTGCATTAATGCCGTCCATGCTTTATGATCTGCCACTGAAACAGAGTGAAAAGCACAGAGGAAAAGAATCACTTTTTTTTGTATTCCAAATACTGCTTTAATAAGACTGAAAGTCTCTCTCTTTCTCTCCTTATAGCCCTACAGCAAATAAATGGAGGTGTCAGCCCAACACTCTTGTAGGTTTAAACTGAATGGAAGTGTCCTTTTGAAAAGCTTGTTCTGTCTGACAGTCCTGAATGTGCTCCTATTGCAGTTCCTTTGAACACCCAGCTTTTCTGTGTTGGTGCTCTGCTGACATGGCTTTTCGATGAGTTAAAGATTAACAGAATGCTACAGAATGACAGGACTTTGTGATAACTTAATTGCACAAAACATGGTTGTTCCTGTGCAGATCGGACTGTAATTGGACACCAAGAAATTACTCTCCCTGTACAAAGACAGCAAAGTGGATATTGGACACACATGTGGAATAATAATCTTTTACCTTTTATTATACTTGAAAAACATAGTTCATAGTTTTTGCGATGAGTGTTAGACATGCATTTTGTGCCATGAAAATATTTGATTATGCGCATTAAATATAAAGTCTGAAAGCTCTAAAGCCTCCTTCGTTTTAAGTGTGTTTTAACTGCTGACATCAGAATTAGCATAACAATGTGGGAGCCCTGCAATATGTTCATAAATTGTGAATCATAATGGACATACCTTTCAGAGATCCCAGGCTATTTACCAGCCAGAGAGAACACGGCAGAAGCTCTTTGAAATGAGAAAGCACCAAAGAAGGTCCCTGCAACTGTTTCTTTGAAACAATTAAGTTTGTGTAAGGGGAAGTGAGGGGTTATAGCATCATATAAGCAAATACCAAAACCCATATAGAAAAATGGTATTATCATCACAAGAGGAGACCATTCCAAGGCAATTGCTGCAACCCAGAATAAAGGTCTGTGCTACAGAGCAAAAGGAAAAACAAGGTTAAAAATGAAAGCAATGTGTGAGGACCACAGAATGGGTGAGAATATTTATGGAGCAATTTAAGACTTTAACTATAGTAAGGGATTGTAAACCCAAGTACATGAGCTAAGCCCTGTCTCATGTAGAAAGAGCACAATAGCAGTGCTTCCCATCCTTCTCCCCCAGTGCCACACTGCAGAGGCTCAACACTTTAGGAATGCTAAAGCACAACGGAATGGAAATGGTATTGGAATAGAAAGAGCCTCCTGAAATGAACTGTGCGCAGCCCGTTGTGTTGGCATGATTGATACTGGAGCATGTAGGTGTAATGAAACTGATGCTGTCTCTTCTGCACCTGTGATTTATTGAGTACAAATTTAAGATGAGAAAAGGCCCCATACCAGGAGCTGCATCTTCCCCCTCAAAGAGGGTATGGTCATCCATCACCAGCCATTGCAAAAGGCCCAATAGTGAGCGGCTCATCAGATGAGCCAATAGTCTCTTTGTTGGGATTCCTAACAAGTGTTGGATCAGCAAAAGTCTATTTAGGCTGGTGGACCTTTCAGGACCAATTTGTAGTGGGTCACTGATTCTGCTAGTGTATTATCTTCTTTACTACTAGTACCAGTTGGGCAAGCAGCAAAGATTAATGATTTTGGCTGCCGACTGTTTGTGGCAATCTACTGCTTCTGGACCAAAGATTAAGATTTTTTTGTGCTTTCCTAGAAAGGACACGCCTTTTATCCGGGACCTGTTTTTATGTGCTGAGTTCTGTACAAATAATGCATATTAAACCAAAAAATAATGGGCATCCCAGCTGCCTTTCTAGTGACAATAAAAAGGATTTTTGCTGGTGCATAGCACAACAGAAGGGGGTTTTGCAAGGGAATAATAAAACTCGAAGCTGAGAGTGAGTTTCATTCTCATTGGGCTAGAGAACATGGCACAGCACAGCTTTTTTCTCCATCCCTCAATACACAGTGCTGGGAAAATGCAAAGGCCTCCCTCCTCCTCTTTAAAAGAAGGGGAAGGAGGGAGATGAAGCTCTCTACAGCAAGAGCTCTTTCTCGTGGTTGATCTTTCATTATTTTTCATAGCTGCAATCCCCAGTATAGTGGACTTAGACATGGTGCAAAGTAACTCAAGCCCCGTCCCAGAAGCCTGGATTAGGGCAGGAGCTCCTTGGCTTTGGCGGAGCTGCCGGGGTGCTGAGTGGCTTTGGTCACTTTTGAAGCCAGTTTTTTCATAAGAGAATTCAGAAATTATGATGTTGTGACTGTATCATTGGGGCAGAACAACACAGAACAGTGACTGACAAATTCCAAGAAAGCAAACAAGGGAGGGGAGAGACTCTGGTTAAATGTGTCTTTTCAGAGGTGTGAGCTGCCTCTCATCAGCCCGTTAGCAAACTCTGAGATGCGCTCCCAAGATCAAGGAGTGGTGCAGGAGGACACTGGGAACTTGTAGAAAAATGCCACTGGCTCCTCATCATAAGAGACCTGGTGCTGCTTAGCTCCTTGAGCCGAGAAGAGACAAGACACTGCTGAAGAAATTGGAAGTGGAAATATAATGACAGCCAAGTAATTCTGCAGTTGGAAAGAAGAAGTGGCAAAACCTGGACAAAAAACCCCAAGCTGCAACACTTCTGAAAGCTCTGGTCCAAGCTTTCATTATCAGTATCACTTGGCTGAAGCAGTGCGATGTGCCAGAAACTTCTCAGCAGCTGGGAAGGAGGCTGCAGCTCTGTCAGGCAAAGGTCAGGCCATCAGGAAGTTAGGAGCACCCAGCAGTGAGAAAATGGTACCGACACCAGCACAATCTCTGCAAAGGACTGCAGAAATTGATCTTTGCAAAGGGCTTCCGCTGCAGATGGGTCAGGGCTTGGGTGAGCTCTGAGAAGTCTTGTGAGCTCCTGCAGCTTTCCCAGCCCCTGTGAAATTAAAGACGTTGCACAGCAACATTTCCACAGGAAAGCACAGGATTTTCCCTCAACGGAAAATCAGGACAAAGCACCTGAGTGTGTGAAAAATGTACTCATCAAGGATCTGATTTTTAAAGGGAAGAATTCTATGAATGACCTAATATAAAAATGATCTAATTGTTTCCACAACTGCTTCTGAAATTACCAGGGCCTTTTCTCCTTGTTTGTCATTGTTCATGGAGTCATAAATCACAGCCCGGGAGATCACTCAGCTCTTGACAATTTGCAGCTATACTACCAGGTCTCGTGTTCATCCAGGCTGTGATCACTGACAAGCTGTTACTTAGCAGTTGACACGTTCAAAATAGCACAAACTAAGCGGATACCATCAAGTAAAGAGCTTTTAATTTCTTTTTTTACATGCTTATCTTCTCCTCCTGTTGTGAGCACTGTCAGAAAACATGGATACTCCATTCCATGTTGCAAAATCACACTGTGAAATCTGATGTGAATGTGAGTTACCTTCAGCACTCTTTCCTGAAATATTGATGCTATTTCATAAGTCAGGTAAAGGTCTCTCATTTTGAAGGACATCTATTCAAACACGTTTTCCATGTGTTACATGGAGGATGTTTTCTTACTTCAACTGCTGAAACAGGCTTTCACCAAAACCAGAAGTATGGAAAACTGAAGTTTTAGGAAAACTGTCAACCTTCCAGAAAAACAAACATCACCGCCTTGCATCTCACACCTTCTTATTTTGTGGTGGCAGACTCACTGGATTTATCCTAGGTGGCACTTGGCTCCTGGGAGCGAGGTGCTGGAGTCAGGGCTCCTCTGTTGGAAGTGGATGGGAAAGCCTCTGGTCCCATTCAGCTGCCTGCACAGCAGAGCTGTGGCATAGCAAAGCAAACAGCATGACTGGCAACAAAGACAGGGTGATGACATATGTATTTTAAATCCCAGCTAGCAAAACAACAGTAGGTGTTTCTCAAATTTGATCCTCTGGATGACAAACACTCTCCTCTCTTTTGTTCCCCAACATAATTGAGCTTGCCCTTTTTGCAGCTGTATTTCATTCCATGCTCACTTGCAGATGTGTTTTGACATTGCTTAGTGAGCCTGGCCTGTATTTTAAACACATAGTTGAGGAAACTGGGGTGCATCTGTCACTGGGAAACACCACACTGAAATCTTTCTTCTCCTTTTATATGAATGGTAGAAGGCATCCTGCCTAAACACATCACAAATAATCATACCATTTGTAAAGCTCAAACTCCTTCCTCTAGACACTTTCTTGGACTTAATACCATCAAACAGCAACAAAAAAAGATACTAAATATTAAGTTGATCCCAAAACTTCTGGGAAATTCCCTGGGCAGTCTTCTTTTTTTGGGGTGGTCATTCCATGTGCTGCAGCTCCTTTCCTTAAGGAAACTCTCCCATACCCAGGGAAAGTAATAAAACCATTTTTTTCAATGAATCATCAGAGGATGACCTAACCTTTGCTCAGAAGGAACAAGCACTTGACAGAAAGCTGGGGCCAAGGTAGCAATTTTCCTGACCCCTGAAAGAGCTACCATGAAACTCATTTAAAAACAGAGCATTGGCAAGGGGAGAGACAGTGCTGTGGTGAACGTAACTGAAAGCAGCTATGTTGGAAGTGAAATGGGCATTACCTGTGGCAAGAGACAAGGTTGTACAAAGCATTTCATGGTGGGGAAAAGTGGAGAAACAGAAAGAAAAGACAGCTTGTGGTAATCTCGTAGTAAAATATTTTGGGTATTTCTTTGGGGTTTTTTATCCTCTCTTGTGGGAAGAGACAGACCTTTAAAGTGTTCGTTCTTTGATTTTGGCCTGGTTTCATGATGCCTTGGAGCACAAGCAGAAGACATTGGTAGGCAGTGTGCTAGGTAGGGGTCATGCACTAAGCTCAAACTTTTCCTAAACCTTGGCTGGAGAGCAAAGGCATCTCCTCATGGCCTGGAATGGGGAGGATGCGCTTGTGGGAGAGCTACATGCTGCAGGGCACTTTCCTGCAACCTCCCAGCTAAGGTACAGGAGATGAAAACATTCCTTGCCCTTGCTGGAAATCCGTTAGATGTCAAGTCCTCCTTCTTAAAAATTAAAACACCCTGAACACAAAGATCCTTTGCAAAGAGCAGAGCTGTAACAACTGGAGACTTTGCTTCCTTTTCACTCCAAGCAGAGCATTATTCTATCCAAGTTCAGGCTTGGATACAGCTTTTTCCCTCCTGAATTCAAACGCAAAGTGCACAGCTGGCCTAGGATCTTCTGTCTTCTGTCTACAAAATCAACCTGCCTTAAAGGAAGATCAGATCTCTGCTGACTGCACTCAATAGCTAGAGCAGAACAAAAGGGCAGCTAGTCAGAAATTGCTCCATGAACCACAGCTGGACTCCGAGGAAAACGAGAGCAGCACAGCACTCTAATGTCTTTGCATGGAGACCTGATGGAGCACTTAGGGCAACATGACACGAAGCAATGTGTCGTCCTTACACCTAAACAGAGTGAGCCCCTGTGTAGGGGAGTCCAGGACAAAGACTGAATGCACACAAAAGCATCAGCTCCAAAGAGCTGCTTCCAGAATTGCCTCCCTTCCAGAAAACAGCTACCAGCCTTGCATATGCACCTTCACTTAGATATTTAGGTGACTGAGCAGCAATATCCCAACTCTAGCACAAGGGATTTTTAGCCAGTTAAGGAGGCACAAATTGGCCAAGTGACATGACCAAGCCACAGAAGAAATGAGTGGCAGGGTAAACCCCTGAATCTTCTCCCACTCCCCTCAATTCCATTAGTTGCTCAAACTCCTGGAAGGTTGTGCTCATAGAAACCAACAGGAGTTTCAGCAGTTTAAAGGTCAGGCCCAAGCGTAGCAAAAACCTGGGTCAAAAATGGGTTTCTCCTCTCCCTTCCCTCCAGCAAGTGTAAAGCCCAACACTCCTTCACTGGAGTCCCTTGAACACAGAGAAGCTTCTGGGAGCACACTGAGCAAATGGGCTATTTTGAAAGGACAAGTTAGCTCTATAATTTGCCTTCACAATGTGTTCTGCACTCTAATTACAAATGCAAACACAGTAATTGAGAACAGCATCATAAAACTCTTAAGGAAGCCATAAGTGATATAATACATGGACATGTTTACCATTTGGTGCAGCAGAATGCCTCTGTGATGTTTTCCCCATGTTTAAACAGGGTGGAGATTTGCTTTTCTTTCACAAAGTTAATTCCATGAGAGCAATTTTTCCCTCAGTCTCCCTGCTCCTGAGCCTGGGTCAGTTAAAATACAGCTGCTGGAAAACATTTCCTCTCTTTTCTCAAGTGAGAAAAACACCTTTTCCTTTTGAAAGATAAAAAAAATGGTTAATTAAAGCTGTTCTAAAGGGAATCAAAAAGAGAATATCTTGATGTGACACCTGTCATGTCCCACTCTTGCCTGCAACAGCAAATAATTCAGTAGAGTGAAATATAGAAGGGATTGAGGGCTGTACTGCTGCTCCTGCCATCTATGCTGTCCTTGGGTAGACTTCAGCCCTTCCAGTGGTTCACAGCAGAGGCGACCCCTGTGCAGCTTTCTTCCAGGAGCCCAGTGCATGGAGGTAACCTTAATGTTCTCCACCCATTGAACGATCTCTGCCATGTGCTGGTGTGGAAAGAGTTCAACACCCCAGTTTTTCACAGTGGAAGAAGAGTGAGTAGTTTTGGCTGATGAATGGCAAATGAAGTCAGGCAAGCTGCTCGCAGGCTGGCTGACAGTTTTCTGCATGGATGGACAGCAGAACAGTCCACAGCATCCTGCCCATGGTGCAGTCTCAGATCCCTATCTTCATCCACTATTGCCCCTTTTTGTCCTTCCTCCTCTGTCATCTCTCAGATCTCCCTCCCCATGTCAAACGAGGGCCCGCCTCAAACGAAGACTTCCAATCTAGGCAAAGTCTATGGGCCTTAAAAGTCTTCCTAGAGAACAGAGAAACATAAGAAAAGTGGAAAAATAAATGTAGTATGACCCCTGTCCTCTGGAAAGGGCCTTTGGGATGCTTGTGGTAGGGAGGGATGCTCAGCTCTTCAGGAAGTATTGCAAGAGGAATGGTGTGACCATTTCCAAAGGAGCCAGGTAGTGGCACAGATAAATATACCAAGAGAGAATTAGGGTTGGTGTGAGCTGACAGGGTTCTACAAGCTCCCCTGAGCTTAACAGCTGCTAAATAAGATGCCAAATCATGTGATTCAAACCAGAGGGGTTCAACCTGCCTTTGGAGATTGATGCAGATGGGTGTCCTCTGCCGCTCACTCGTGTTCACATCCCGTCTCTCTATATTTGCTGAAAGCTGCTGTGGCCTGAACCTCAGAGGTGCTGAGTGCCTGCAGCTCATCATGAGAGGCTATGCATCAAACCCATCACCTCTTGGGAAACTTGATTCCCCTCATGGAAACCCTCTTTTCAAGCATTTAACTGGTTCCTACTGGCTTCAGCCAGCCAGCTAGGTTTTGGAATGCATCACTTCATTTGGGCTGTGCTAATCCTACAGGTGAAATAAATCCAAGTCCACAAAGACCAGGGTAGGATCTCCTGAAATGTCGAGAAAGGTATCAATTAAAATAAAACATACCCCAAAACACTGTTTTTAAAACGCTGAACCAATAAAAATAACTCACACTTGGCTGGGTAGAGCTGTTCATCAGGTGACTTGCTGCTGAACAGATGTCTCCAGCTGGGAATTCTTGGGTGAAATTCTCTATCTTCTCCTTTTTTATATATAAACTAGTTATTAAAGAAGTACTTTAGAGTTTTGAAATATGTGTTAATTCAAGCCAGGAAAAAAACACAAATCAAAACAGAAACCACATGTACGTTGCCAAGAGAGAGGTGGCAGAGGTGTAATTAGAGCTTTAAGGGGTGAAGCTCCTTACATGGGTCTTTGAAGGATGAAAGCACAGTTATTACAACTCCAGGAAATACAGAGTTAAGGCTGAACATACACAGGGCACTCACGCTGAAAGCATGGAGACCCCTAGAGAAGGCTGTCCATGAGACTCTAAACTGGTTTTCCATACTGCTCACGAAACATACAATGTGGCAGTTGAGTGTGTACGTGGAGATCAGTTCACAGCAGTTAGAGTTGGTGGTTTTTCCTAATTTTTCAGCCACGATGGGTATTAATATATATTAAAAGCCTAATTAATACTTGTATTGCGGTTTAGCCAAAGTCTCTGCCTAGAAAAGAAACAACAGAATCTGATATAGGATGGGTATACATTGATCACTGTAGGAGCTGCTTCTTTTCTACCTTAGAGGGTACATGCCAGAAATTTTAGTGTGTATTTGGCCTTCATTAACATATGAGGAATTGATCCCACCAGGGGAAAACAAGGAGAAATTATTTCCTTTGGTGCAGCAAACATGAATTGTCCATAGGATTGCCATCAAAGTAGATGCAGAAATGAAGCATCTTTCTCTGACCACCTCTCATTCTTGCTGCTGCCTGCACTCACTCTCACTGCCCCTCTCCTCGCTGTGTTCGCTGTGTTTTGCTGTGAGCCGTCTCTCCAGCCAAGGAGACGTGGTCACTATTTATGGGATCTCAGAATGATCCATACAGCATCCAGTCAATTTGACTGGAGAGCATTTAGCTGGGGAAGCAGTGGGTGAGGATTCACGGCAGGTTTGTGCTGCCAGCACTCCTGCACAAAAGAATGTCACTGCTCTGCAGAGAAGCTCTGGGAGCAAAGAAATAGACAGAAACTGCAGCTTGCCACAGGGACAGCAGTCAGTTCCATGAGCCCTCCCCATGCCCTTGCCCAGAACTCTTAGTCCGGCTGCCTTCGACCCTCAGGATCCTTGTAGTTGCCAGTGGTGGGAACATGTCCAGCTTTTCTAGGGCCTGGAGATCTAGCGAGGTTGAAGCTGGGAGGTGTTCAAAATGCAGAAGCACACATCACACTGCTAAAACACAGCTTTATTTCCCAAAGATAAAATGGCAAGTTGCATTGCAAGCCAAATATCTTGTTTTGGCAAACAGAGCATAATTTACACTCTGAGGCTTTTAAATCATCTGATCTGGGGCTATTCGTGATTGTAGATCTGTTTATATGTAAAAGAAACAACGATGAGGGGCCTTTTTCTTTCCTCTGTCTGGGTAACAGCTGAATGAGTGTTCCTCAGACAAACAAGGAGGGCAAACAAAAACATTTGCCCAGAATTATTTCCTTCCTTTGTCGTATTTTCCCTTCTCATGTTTAGAGCTTAAGAATGTTTGGGCAGGAAGGTGGAGACATGCAGAAGCCACCTCGTCTCCAGTTTAACTCATCTTTACCTCTCAGAAATAAACAAAAGGACTTGAATTTCACTGAATAACAGCTTCCTATTAAATACTTTTCTTCTGTATGTGGATCTAGCATAGGAAGATAGCTGCATTTCCTTAGGTGAATAGATACCTTAATTCCCAAAGGACACAATAAACCTGATCATTCCTCTTCTGATCAACAAGAGCACAGAAGCTGCTAACCTGGCCAGTACATCAAAAAGGAGCTTGAAAACCACTTTGAGCAAAAAATGCTAACGGTGCATCCTTCTCCTGTACCGGCACTGATATTAAATCAGGAAACAGTATAGAACAACCACAAGCACATACATACAGGGGCTGTCAAAACAGAAACAAAACAAAATCCCTAATGGGGACTAAAGGTGCAAAGAGCAGAAAAAAGAACACACAGCACAGGCTTTATAATTATATTTGAATCCTTATGCAGCAAATGCTGAAAGGGAATTCCAAACATTTTCTATATATAAGCAGTTTTTTTGATCCGGGACTTTGTGGAGTGTAAAGGAAGTACAGATCAGTTGGAATGAAAGGGTAGGGGTCCCTGGGGGTGTTGGAGAGTGCCCAGGGGCTGCAGTGACAGCCTCTGATCCTGCAAGGACCAATGGCTATGCTCAGCTCAGAGTGAGCAGCCTCTTGGTGCTGCAGTGCTGGCCTTCCTGAATGGATGCTGCATGGTCCTAGTTTCCTCCAGCACAGCTGAGGCCCCATCTTCATTCCCTCCTTCTTAACTATCCAAAGCTCTGATCATCAAAAAAGCCTTCAGCTGAGCCTCTTAGAAAACAGGCAACAGGCTGAGGGTAGCAAGGGATGCTGATCTTCTCTGGAAGATCCTCTGGCTGCTCATAACTTTGTGACATCGAGCACAGGTCCAGGACACTTCCCCTGTCTCCCTGACATCTCTTTTTTCTATATCCCTTACGAGGAAACCAAAGCCTCTTGAGAAGATCACTTTTCCCACCCAGACACCTGTGCAGTGCCTCTGGATTTGTAAGAGAAGCAGATAGGAGGGAAATTTTTCTAGTAAGATGTGGTCCAAGTTCTGAAGTGCTGCAAAAACCTTTGAATGGCACAAAATGCCACTGCAAGATATGACTGCAGTAGTTAGAGCTCTTGAGCCTCTACTGGCTACTTCAGTCCCAAAAGGCAACTTCTGATCACTCAGAAAGTTTTTGGTGCTGCTTTTTAGTAAAATGCTCCTAAAGGGGCTCTGATACTGAATTCAGCATGCCCTGGATCAAGTGGGAAGCAGGACTCAGCCCAACACAGGAGCAAAGCTGATTCTAGCAAGGTTTGAACAGGGGATTTTGTGCTTCTGGCTCAGGTGGTTTTGCTAGAAACAATTTTTACTGTAGTGGCAAGGGCAGTATTAACACGAGTATGTATCAGAGAGGGGTCTGTGATGAGACTGCAGAGTTCGGAAATTATGAGAAAGAGAGACATTCTCTTGAGAACAAGTTTGGGTTGACTCATTCACGGGGCTAAGGCTGTGAGAAATAACCAGAAGGAGAATGTTTCTGCTGTCTGCTTGCCTCCTTGCCAAAGACACCCTCATGGGACGTTGTCGAACAGGGTGAAGCGTTGCTCTTTCAGCTAGAATACCCCCACCTTCTCACCCAAGGCTCAGCGAGACCCCAATCCGCTGCCGAGTTGCGCTTGTTTCTCTGCACAGAAAGGCAGGAGGAGGCGGCCCCCTCCCCACCTCCGGCCACGCATCCCTGCGGCGGGGGCTGATCCCAGCAGCGAGGGCGCCCCGGGTCCTGCATCCACCCGCGGACGCGGGGCATCACCCCAGCCAGCGCTGCTGCGGGGTCCCTGAGACCCACTCCCGGAGCCATCACCGCTCGCACCGCCTGGCAGCCGCGGGGTGCAGAGGGGACTCGGGACGGGCAGGATTCACCTCCCGCCCCGGGAGCAGCCCC
>JANRGW010038212.1:0-20242 GCA_024733675.1 Psilopsiagon aymara | reverse complement strand
GTCAGAGTAAACATTACTGAGCAGCAACTGAAAACATCGGTGTTATCAGCGCTGTTCCCAGGCTGAAAGTCAAAAACGCAGCACTGCACCAGCTACTAAGAAGGGGAAAAATGACTGCTACTGCTGAACCCAGGACAGAGAGTAAGATCCTAATTCTGTAGACCCAGTATACAAGTTGAAATAGAGAAAGCAGTGCACTTGTTAAAGCAGCTTTCATTTTGTTCTGTGCCACAGAGTTTATTTTTGATGTTAAATTCACCTCTAAGGGAGAAATTCATTACATTAGAAATAGGGGCTGGAGGATGCCGAAAGCCATGCAGTGCTGAACTTGACAGGCACATCCTTTCTGAATGTTTGAAAAGGGCTGAGGACAAGTCCAAATCATATTAAAGACTAATACTATATAATGAGTGTGACTGATAAATTGAATTAAAGGTAGAGAATATGCCCAGATGCTAGTGGCAGCAATGTATATGATTATTGATCACTGAAGTTGTCCTTTGAACTTATTTATAGGAGTGTGTGTTCCTTTTTCTCTTTTTTTTTTTTTTTTTTAAGTGCACCTAAGTAATTTTATATTACTGGTTTGACTGTGAGCAACTTGAAACAAAAATGAATATTCCTTAGTTGTCTTCAACATTTGTGGCTTTCACAACTAGATTTATGTTAACTGTAAATGTTTCAGGTGTGCATTTTTATAAGCCTGAGAGAACAGAAGTGGGAAACGGATTGTAAAAGTGAGGTGTATGTGCGCTGTAAATAAAAATGGGAAGAATCCATATATTTGCTTTTTTCAAGCCTTCAAGTACTAGAATATCCCTCCTTGCAGTAACAGGTGAGGAAAATAGAGAGGGGGGAAAATACTTTTGAAAGTTAAAAGAGAAATCTTCATCAGGGGCTGTAGTGACAAGACAAGGGGTAAGGGGTTAATACTGAAATGTGAAGTGGAGGTTAGATATAAGGAAGAAATTCTTCCCTGTGAGGGTGCTGAGGCGCTGGCGCATGTTGCCCGGAGAAGCTGTGGCTGCTCCATCCCTGGCAGTGTTCAGGGCCAGGCTGGATGGGGCTTGGAGCAACTTGCTCTAGTGGAAGATGTCCCTGCCCATGACAGGGGTTGGAACTAGGTGATCTTAAGGTCCTTTCTAACCCACACCAGTCTGTGATTCTATGGGTCACACTCTGTATCTTGTAAAAGGTTCATGCATGCAGAGAACAGCAGCATTTCTGAAACAGCTTTGAACTGAAGCTCATTTGAAAACTTACTACTGGGGACTTTTCCTAGAACATGACTGGCAAAGGGAGACCTGGTTCAGTTCATTGCTTCACTTCTGATGCCTCTGATTTTCAGCATACATGACATGTTGCAGAGTTAAGAGATTTCCAACCCCAGTAGCTTTTTCTGTTTTTTTTTTTTTTTTTTTTTTTTTTGATGTCAGGATAATGTATTTTGTAATACTGTATAGAAATTGAAGCATGGGATTTGGTAGTGTCTTGTTCAAATAAACATTTGGAAGTGGAAGGAAAATACACATCTCTAAACTGACGGCATTGGGTGGCTTGATTGGCTTCTAATACTGTTCTGTACAGTTGAGGAGCTAAATAGGGAAAGCTGTATAGATAGATGGATAAGATTAGGAGGCAAATAGCATTATACTGCTGGAATTAATACTCTTGTCAGAGTGTTAAGATATTTCTCTTCATCTCTGAGCAGTCTTAGAAGATGTACATTAAAGAGGGACTAAACAGAAGAAGGGCCTTTTTGGACAAAACCAGAGAGAAGTATTTGCTGTAGATAAGAATGTTCATTCCAGTTGAGGAAGTAATGCTTTCACTTTGTGTGCTTCAAAACAAAATCCTGTGGGAAGCATACAGCCTGACTCTTTGTGGTAATGCTCATAAACAAATTGTGCTTATATTCTGACTTGTTGAGATGGGGTGGGGAAGGGGCAGAATAACATGAATGCAGTCTGCATGTTACTGAGTATAACATCCACATAGGTCTCATAAACCATATGCCTGCACACATGTCTGGAGTGTGTGTTCCCATTTCTATCCTGAAACTTGTCATGAGGAGTTATTGTTTGTGAAATCATTTATAAATAGCCTTGATTGCTTGTATTAAGTTTAGCTGTCCCCTGGTCTATAAAGTTCCCGAACTGCTTCTGAGACACAATCAGTTTGCATTCAGCTCTTTCCAAAAGTCTGTTTAAGTTTAACCCTTACCTTTTTTAATGGTTTAAAATAGGATTTGGAGCTGTTCAAGCAAGTGCATACTGAATCAGGAGCAAGACTACAAATATACATGCTACTTGACTGTGCTCCTCTACCAGATCACACAAGGTCTCAGGAACAGCAGACTGGCTGTTCAGAGGCTAGTCTGAGTCTGGGATAGGTGTACCTATCTTAGTTTTTGTCCTGCAGAAGCTCTGGCATGTGTCTACACTTCAGGCCTTTCAGACCTACCCAGAATGGTTCATCAGAGTGGGTGCAGGGCTGCGCAGTACTGTTGAGTTTGCTGCTTCCTGGCAGTAGCCCTCTTGATTGTGGGAGGAATTGAGATGCCCACTGAGTATGCGGTGATGAATGCCATTTTCCCATGGAAGTTCTGGAGTGCTCTTGCACAATGTTTCCTGCGACTTGGATTAAATCTACTGTTTGTCTTGTCATCTTAAGGAACGGTGTGGTGCCTGGCTGTGAATTGAGACACAGGTACTGATTAGCTATAAAACGTTATGAAACAGACTGTATTTTCTTTACTGTTCAGCTGTAGTTAGTTTTTTGAAAGAGTTTTTTTCATCTCAATCTGACATCAGATTGAGATGAAAAGTTTGCTCTTTAATTTACTGAGGCTTTTAGAGCTGTCAGAAGTTCAGTGCGTCGGAGCTCTGGTTGCTGTTTCTACCTTTTTCTTATTTAAAAATCTGTTAAACCCTGCCAGTAGGTTGGCAGACTGCACAAGGGGCATTTTCTTACAGAATATTCTTGTCAGTGGTATTGCTTTATGTGGAAAATACATAACGTAAAACATCAGAATCTTAATGGAGCTTGAATGATCTAGTCAAAATCATAGAATGATAGAATGGTTTGAGTTGGAAGGGATCTAAAAGCTCCCTCAGTTCCAACTGGAACCAACAGGTTGCTCCGAGACCTTGTCCAGCCTGGCCTTGAACACTGCAAGGGGTGGGCAGCCACAGCTTCTCTGGGCACTCTGTGCCAGTGGCGAAGCAAGTTACAAAAATAATTTCCATGTCAAGACTGTCACTACCAAAGAGTCACTGAATTTGGAAAACTTGAACACTGTAGCTTTGGTCCATTAAATGTGCCTGGTTATTGTTAATCGATGTTTATGTGGCGCACTTAGTAGTAGCATGTTTGCTTACTTGCTGTTACTTTAAAAGTTCAGATTATTGAAGGTCTTTGTTTTTTTTTTTTTTTTAATTTTATAAAGTTATTTCATTCTTAGTTCGTGTTTTGTTGCACAGTTGATTAGAAACCTTAATTTTGGGGAACTTGCCTTTGTTCACAAAGCTTTGGTGTGTATTTGTTATCGTAGCCTCCAGCCCTCCCTGGTCTGCACACCTTCAAAGAGTGAGCACACTGTTCCATCCTCATGGATGTGGGTGAGCGCCATCATTTTCATGTTGTCACAAGAAAACCCACTCGTTCTTATGCCAAAACAAAGGAAAACACAGAAGTCTGAATGCATTACAGGAAATCTTCACACTTAAAAAAATCTATGGGGATCAGTTAACTGTCTGACCCTTGCAGGAGGCAGAAGTGAGGCCCCAGCTCAGCCCTTTCACTGCTGTGTTTGACCATGTGCCCATTGGTGTCTCTTTGCCCTGCTGCCCTTTTCCCAGGATTGAAACAAAGGGTGGGCAGGATTTATTAAAGCCAAGCAACAGAAGCACAGAAAGCAGTAAGGAGAACAGCCAGCTCCTTAAAAAAGAGCCAGCTCCTAAACTCTACCATCTACTGAGGTTTAATAGTGACTCCCACTGTGAAAGGCTGGTGAGCTTAAAGGGAAAGGAGTGGGGAATGCGCCTACAATGCATTTGTATAGCTGCAGCCTCCAGTAGTTGGTTAATGCCATGTCTTTGGTTTTACTTTCTGGTTAAGCATCCCACCCCCCTTGACTGTAGCTGAAATTATATTTTTGGTATCTTTTAAAGGCAGTTCTCATTCAAAACTTTTAGCAGAAGCATGTCACCAGCATTGTGGGGGATTTTAGAGTGCAATTGTGAACTTTCTAGGTAAGTGTGAAACACTGCTTCCTGTTTGGTGGGGTTTTCTCACAGTAGAGTAAGCTGCAGATGCAGGAATACCAGGGCTGTGCCAAGCAAGTGGGAGGTGGGAGTCAAATAAGCATCCTTCTCGTTCCAGAGCCCAGCCAGGTTTGGTAAGCATGGATGCGAGGAAAGTTCTGGGGAATTAGGGAGTTCTTAATGGTGATGAGATCAGTTTGGGTTCTGCACCAAGAAATAGCTCCTTATATCTTAAACTGAATTACAGTTTTCTTTAGATTTATGTTTTTCAGAGTTGGTGTTGAACTCTTAAACACTGTTGGTAGCCCAAATAAATGGGCTGTGTCTGTGCAGACCAGAAAGCAAAGTTAGGAATCAAGTGGAGGTGGTGGCAAAAATCCTGCAGGAAATGCAAAACCATAGATATATATCATTTAAATTCAAGTTTCCTTGAACTTCAGAAGTAAAGGCAGAAGGGCTATCTTGATGCATCTCATTCATATTTCTGTGAAATAAAAGTAGTTGAAAGTAAGACTTCAATAAAATATGCATGCAGGGAGAAAACAGTGAGTCTTCCAGAGAAGACAGTATGGTAGCGAAAGGGAATGTACTTCCCTTCCTAGGAGCTGTGCAGCTGACTCCAGTTACTTTTTCTTTTATGGGTACCTTCTAAGTTTTATGCATGGGAAATATAATAAAGTTTAGTTGGAGTATATATCTAGAGCAAACTGTGTTCCCAGATGAAACCTCCAAAAGACACTGGAGCAAAAAAGAAAAACCTTAACACTCCTGAGTTTAACAGTGCAGAGGTTTCAGGGGAGTACAGTGGATGCACTGACCAGTGCATGTTACTCTGCCAGGTGCTTGAAGTGGAGGTTTGTCTTGCTCTGTTCTTTTGGTGTTCTTGATGCTGATTTCTGCACCCAGGACCACACCTGACAGTGCTCTTGAATTAGCATTTCAGTAGCTGTTTTCAAATGTGCAGTATGTGCTGTCATGCTTGGAGGCTTCCCTACAAAAGCAGTGCATGACATGAGGCAATCTAGCTGATGGTGGAAAAGCTTTAACAGTTAGATACTGCAGATGGTGCTGATGCTCATGCAGGCTGTGAACCGTCTGTGCTTGTTTTCATCATTGGACTGGCGCCTTGATTCTTGAGGTTTTTCTGCTTTTGTGTTTTGCAGGCTGTGTAATTCTGGCCTTCCAGATTTTAGTGCCGTATATATATATATGTTTGGGGATTTGGATAATGCCTCCTTTTGAAATGCCAGTGCTCAGGGTATTAGGAGCCCTGGCGCTTCAGTCTTGGCAGAACTGAACCTCCTAATCACAGTAGGAGACATTTGACTGTAGGGCAGATGAGAGTTTTAGTAATGAATTGTGGTGCTTAAAGAGAAATTTCAAGGTAAACTTCCATTGCAGCTTAATTATATTTTAAAGTAAAATTTGATTTGCAGGTTGGTTTTAATTAGACTTGACTGTTTGGACTTCAGGAATGGCATTTTGCTTGCATAAATAACTTGTTGTTTCCTTCTTTCAACAGAGGTTGCAGAACTTGAAGCTAATTTACCTTGTAAGTATAGCATTTAATGGAATGCTTTTTAAGGGGAAAATGACTATAGAACTGAATGTTTTGGCTGAAGTATGAATGCTAATGGAAGGAAAGCTATGCAAAACTGCCACTCATTTTCTCTGTTGCTCCCTCTTAAGGGATTGTAGTGAATACAGTTAGTGTACTTTGGAAGCAGTATTGAGTATTTGACTCCAAAATTTGATTGCTGGTGGCGTGGGAGCTTCCCTCTTGTAAACCACCCAAAAGGTACCTGGAACTGAAGAGTGCATTTATAACCTCACTCCTGTTCTTCCTCCATTCCCTCTTTTTCAAAATAGATCTGGTTCAGAAAATAACCAGTTTCTCAGGAAACACATGAAGTCAACCTAGTGCTTTTTCACATGCAATCTGTAACCTCATGTGTGTGTTAATAGTGAAAATACTCATGAAAAATAGTTTTTTTTAAAAAAGTGATCCATATTCCTTTAAAAAAACTAAAAGGCAAGATTATGTGATTTTAGTCCTGGCATGTTACTTGTAATGGATGTTAGGCTGCTAAAAGCTGAAAATATTAATAGCCACTTTAGTCATTTAAGAGCACAAGGTAAATGGCTTGTTGCTTCTAGAGCTGAGGGTGGGTAATTAAAAAGCAAGTGTTTTCTGTTCCTTTGCTTCAGAAAGCATAGTTCTGTAATGGACAGCAGAACACAAAGCTCTTTTATAAAGGGGAGTAAAGTTCCTACTGCTTGTGTTTGTTGCTAAGGCTGGCTGTTGACAGTAAAGCTGAGTTGCTGCTGAGCTCTCTTTCTTTTCAAGTGCTGACCAGAGCAACATCATTCTGCCATGAGTTCTTAGAATACAGGCGAGCACAACAAATTTTTGCCCAAGCAAGTTCAGTTATATTCAGAATTCATTGCTTGCTCTACCAAACTTCCTGTGGTGCACATTGCTGTTTCAGAGTAACCTAAGACGGTTTTCCCTGCAGGGAAAGAGGCAGGAGCTGCTTGCAACAGACTGAGAATGTATGTGCAGGATATTACTGTGATGTGCATTCACACCGTCTTGTCCATATGCTTATCTTGCAAGAAAACCAGTGAACATTCTCTCCAATTATGCTGGCAGGTAGCTTGTAATGTTTTGAGTCTTTTCCCAGTTAAGGGGAGCTTTGTCCATGTGTTTTTCTCTCCAGGTGTTGAGAGAAAAATTCTCAGTACTGTTTCTGATGAGCATCTTCTATTTGCTAATGATTCCAAATTCAGGTCAATATTCAGATCTTAAAAATTAGGCTTTTTAGTGTACAGACTGCCTGATGGGAGGAGTTACAAGGGCAAAGCATACACAATAGGAGTAGTAAAAAGGGATGTCAGGAAGAGGCATTATTTTAACTCTGTGTTCTTCTTTCTTGAAGGCAATTACAGAGATTTCACAGAATAATAAACTTCTTTTCTGTAGTCTCTTCTTTAGGATAACAAACACCTGAGAAACACTTATCAGGGTTTGTAGTTACTACAATGTGAATGCATTACTAGGGTTTGTATATAGTTCTAGTTATTTTTTTCAGGCAAATAGGATCTATATCTCTGATACTGTTTGGCTCCTTCATTGCAGAAAAAGAACAGCCAGCCTGATAGGTTAAGAAGCTAAAGGCTGCATAATATGAATAATAGTGTATCCATGGATATATACACCTTCTAGTGCCAGACTGACAGCTTGTCTCTGCCCTGTCAAGAAAAGACAGTTTTGTGCATGGGAAGGCCACTTGGTTTCTGTCATGAAAAGCAAACAAAGGGCTTTTATGCTGCAAACTTGCATCTGTTGAGCTGAAACCACTGACTAGTTTTATCAGGTTGCTGTTTTTTTTCCACACTTGTTCTTCATTCTCACTGTTATTTTAAAATTCATCTAGTCTGAGAATAAAAAGTGTTTGGTTTGTAATGATGCTCTATATATTAATGCATGTAATTGGTTATACAGAAGAAACTTGTTCAGTGTGACAGCTGAGCTGGCTTTTGGATGAGGCTTTCAGTAAAGCTTGTATCTCATTATACCCTACAGGTATAAATAATTCTTTGTGAGCGTAGGGCTGTGGAGGCATGACCTCTCCTGCAGGCTGCAGTGTATGATCAAATATTAAGATTCACACATTAAAGAGCTTGTAAGGAAGAGATGCTCATATTCTCTGTACTGTCAACATGCAGCTATGATCTGCAGAAAACCACGTATTTTTGCATTTTAAGCTATTTGAGACAGTGTGGATTACTGAAAGGAAATAAGTTTCTTCCTCAGCTCAAAGAAGAGACGTTCCATTATTGCAGGTGACCTGTAACAGTATAGGGAGGAGGTACTTAGAGATGAAGTGTAAGAGGAAATCACTTGACTGGAAGGTAGGGATTAATCAGTGAATGAATTTGGAGAATATGAAAGAGGATATACTTGCTCTCCCAACAGTGGAAAAACAGTTTTCTGATGTAAATTTTACTTTTCCTTCACAGGTACATGTAAAGTGAATTTTCCTGACCCAAACAAGCTACATTACTTTCAGCTAACTGTAACCCCAGGTAATTTTTTAAACATTACTTTTAGTTTTGTGTGTGTTCGTATTAAGGAAACATAATTCCAAGATTTTGCTCAAGAATCCAGTAAAACTTTCTAGTCAAAGACTGGCTGTAATACAGTGGTTATGTAGGGGCAGTGGAGAAACTGGGCTGGATTTTGGGTAGTAGATTCAAATAAAAAGGCCATCAAAATTAATTAGGTTTAGGAAATAATCAGGTCTTGTTCGTTCACTTTGAATGTTTTTTTTTTTCCTCTCAACCAGTTTCAAACCACCTTGCTTTATTTGCTGAGAAAAATTCTTGGACCACATCTAGGTAAATTGCTGTACTACAGCCCTGTTACAGATTTATTCTTTTCTTGCTGGTTGCTCAACTCTGCAGAGGTAAAGAGATAGATGGCAGATACAGCGCTGCTGGGAAACTTCACACCTATGCATGTCTGATGGTGCTCTTAACAAGTAGGAGTCTCTTAGTCTTTGAATACTCAAGTATGTGGAAATATCTTTTATTATTAATGCAACTTAAGCATACTCTGAAGCTTCTGGCATGCTGTTCAATAAAAATGTTTTCAGAATTTACTATTTCCACATAAGCTTCTTGATACCCATTTGAAATGGCGCACATAGCTGTTCATTTTAGAATAGAAAGTTGTGCTTGTGTTTTATGGATAAATTTTCATGGAAGATTATTTAAACTTCATGGTCACTTATTTTTGCTGTGTTTTACCTTTGAGAGTCTCTTCTGCAACTACTTAAGTAAGAACGTGGACATGTGCAGTACATTAAATTAAGTTACATGTGACAGGATCAGTATCTCCCTGCCAACTAATTATTGTAGAGGCACATTTTCAACAGAATTCCAAAGCAGTATGGCTGTCATCCTGATGTTTTACCTGTAGAAATAAGATTTACCCTTCAAAGGGTAGTAAGAATGTTTTTCATAATCCAGTATCTTGAAGTCAAATGAGCACTAGATGTCACTATTGCTGCTTATTATCCAAAATCTACTAGGACTTCCTCGGCAGTGGAGATCTTGGGTGGTCTTTGTTAGCATGTCCATTCATGTGACTCCTTTTTGTGATGGGGAAATGAGTAAGACTGCCCTAGTCACTGTAAAGAAGGAATAAATGCAGGTGTTGTTGCAGGACTTTTAACCTCTCATTTTGTGTAGGAGATGTGTTCATGCTTACTTGGTGAGCGTTAGTCTGCTTGTCCCAGTTTATGTGATGCTGCTTTATTGTGTTTTGCAAAGGAGTTGACTTTACAAGATCATCACTTGTGTGAGTTAGGGATGTGAAGCAATGATAGCTTATTCATACGAACTCTATAATATCTAAATACATAGGCATTTTTGTTCTGTTAACTGCTATGCAGGAAGATGTTGCAGTTGGAAGACAGTAGTTGAATGCTAGCTTCCTTGCTGAAATGATCTTGGGAATGATATGATCTTAATTAACATTTTGTTGCTCTAAAAATAGCTGCGCAGCTGAAGTCTCAGCAGTTGCAGTCTGACCCAAGTAAACATCTATTTTCAGCTGTGCATAATTCAGGTACAGAATCTTGTGATCAGATACAGCTTAGGACAGCTCTCCAAAGGCAAAATGGAACACATACCAAGAAAATCTTTGTAGCTTTCTGCTTGCCTTTATTATTGAGGCTTTTCTTTAGCGTGTGCTAAATCTTAGTTTTCTTTGGGATAGCAGAGGCAGCTAGGTGGTCATCACAGAATTTTTCTGGCTCAAATGACTGAAAAATCTTTGCTTGAGGCAACTATTTTTGTAGCGTCTAAACAATGTTGCATGAATCTTGACAGCCCAGAGGAAGATTCTGCCTTTGTCCTGCCTATAACTCTCTTGCATTGAGGATCTGAGTTCCTTCTGGAAATCCTGCTCATACATCTGCTTCTTCAGGGAGCACTTTGCAAATACCTCTGCAGCTTTCCAATCATGGATCAAGAGCTGTGCTCAGCACAGCTGTGGGTGACAGGGGATACCTAATGCTGCCGTGCAGTTCTCATTTGGGATCTGTGTGGTACATGTGTGTAAGCCAGGGTTGGTAGTCTGCATAGGAAGGGGGCACTTGCTGGCTCCCTTAAGGTTCTCAGTTTGCTTATCTGTAGTTACAGAGGTTGCATCCTTATATGATAGATCTGGTAAGGCAGTGCTAATTCTTTTCATAGCTAATATTTAATTTCTCGTATATTCTGATTAATATGAGAGCTTGAATTCTGTAACCACATTTTAATAAGGAATCTTACACCAGCCAGTTTCTGGAAGAAGCTGGCTGTCAGGGTTCCATGAAGGTACTGACTGAACATGGGTTTTAACACTAGAAATGCCATTTGTGGTCAGTGTTCTGGCCTTATGTTATTGACAAAGCCTGTGCTTGGTGCTTTGTTTTATGCAGTCTGGGCTTGAAAGGACAGGGAAAGAAGCTTCTTTAAATTCTCACAAAAAGACTTATTTGAGTAAGAAAATAAACTTTATCACCAAAGCAAAAATACTTTCAGCTCCCTTGGCCTGCACTTCTCATAATAACCTTTCTTAGTAAGTATTTAATGTCACAAAATTATCCTGGTGACAGTGAGCTTTTAAATTAACTGTGTTTGCAGAAAATCTTGCCAAGGGTGACTGCTGATTTTTGGTAATTAAGGAAATTCCTATTCCTTTATGTTATACCTTTCTGTCGTGTACCCTGAGTGGGTATATCTGAGAAAATGTGTAAGACTTAGGTTTTACTGCCACAGTAGACAAGCTATGTGTTTGTGAGGCAGATACTGCTGCCTTTCCCTGATGTCTGAAGCTTCTTCTTTTGTCATCTGAAACAATTGCTCTTTTAAACAAATGCTTTGGACAGACACTTGCCTCTGTTCTTGTTTTTGTACCAGTACCACTTGGATCAAAACCTAGGAAAAATAAGGAGATGCTTATAATGCAGGCAGAGTCCTGCCTGGTGCAGTGATATTTGGAGCACAAAATTGGAATCTGAGACTAAAACATGGTAATGATGTGGAAAAAAAATGAAGAAGGTGAGTTTTAGGTAGCTTACACATGAAGAAAACTACAGGAATATGTATAGCTAATGCAGTATTACTACAGCTTCCAGACAGTTGGAGTAGTCTGGGTTTAGTGTGGTTATTTTAGAGCCCAGTTCTTCAGGGAATTAATGAAGAGCCTGTTCTCTGTTTTGTGTGCTGTGAAATGACAAATCCAAGTGAGCATGGCTGAGCATTTCAACGCTACCAATTCAAGGAGCAACTATCAAAAGCATATCCTTTGTGGCCTGTCCTAATTATCTTGCATTTTCTTTTAAAGTGATAAAATCATTTGATTTAGTATTTTCACAGCAGTTTTAGCCATCAAAATGCCTTATGAATGCAAACTGAAATAATTGTCAAGTTGCTGATAATGAAGCTTCAGACTGAAGTGGGAGAGATGCTGGCTGTTAATGCAGCTTGAAGACATAAATTTAAGTGGTAGGAGGAAAGCTGGAGCTCTCATTTTTGCAAAAGTCTTGTCTCTGGCTGACTTCCTAAGTTAAGTGCTAAAGCTATTTTATTTGACAGTTTTATGTTTGAATTGTAGTACTTCACTCATCATTAACTCTGCCAGAATTTGAGTTCTTCTCACCCCTGTTCCATGCCTGAAAAATTTAGGGTCTTTATCCTAGTCTGTACGGATGCTGTGGGACACAGGGAAGGAAACTACCACGTGGGAGAGCCTGTTTACTTCCTTGAGGTGCTGTAAGATGACTTGATTCTGAAGGCTCATCTTGTTAATGCATTGCAAGATTTCTGGCTGGGTACTGAGGCTCTCCAGAGATACGAATGTGTAATATGCCTTTGGGTGATGGGTAATGAGTAGCGTGCTTTATTGTGGCTTTAGTGAAAAAGCTTACAAACATGCAGGGGGAATTGTAAAGAAGGAAGGGGGAGGGATGCTTTATGCTTCTACTTTGGCAAATACATCCTTGCTTATTTTGTAACAGAACCAGTAGCATACTTAGTGCATTTCTTTGTTAGTGCTAGCATAGGCAGATGCCAAGGGAAACCTGGAACATAAAATGAGTTTTAATGCAAGACAGTGTTTAGTATTGAGTTGACTTTGAGGGAGATTTCATCATGAAAGTATGCGGAAATGACCTGCTGTGCTAAGTACAATGTATAAAGTACTCCAAGTCTTCCGGAGATTTCTCAGCCTTGGATAAAACACAGGAAGATGAATAAGAGGAAACAGAGTTAATACATGAGGTGTCTCTTACAGCCTATTGAGGTGTTAATATGTGGTTACAAAGTGCTTGAGCTAATCTAAAACATGGTTTTGTTAAGGAAAAGGGGTGTTGTTTCACCACCTGGTCCTGCTGCTGCTTTTCTGCTGATAATTTAACCCTCTGCATGCCAGTTCATCTCCATAATCCCGCAGGAATCTGCACTCTTTTTGTGGTTATGGTTTTACACATTGAGAGAGGCTCAGCTGATGTTGTACTCTCCCACCGAACTCGCCTTTTCTGATATCATCCTGCACATGCACACTGGGAATTTCTTCCGTGACTGAGTAGAAATGAAGCTATCCTGAGCTAGGTCTGCTTGGTGGGGAAGAGCAGAGAAAATGAAGACCAACTATTCAGCTTTTTTCCTCAACCCATGTGTCTCTTGTGCAATGCCAGAGTGATCTTTGTCTGTGCTTGAAGTCAAGGACCTACCTTAATGTTCCTGCATGCTGCTGAGGCTGTGGGCCTCATGCAGAGATGTGGAACATGGCTTTGGTCTTGCTGCTTGACTGGCAGGAATGTTATGGTCTTTTGGCATGCTCTTCTCCTTGGGAGCCACTCTCAAATGTTTCCCTAGGACAATTGTATTACAGTGAGGATTCATTAAATCTGAGGATTTTCTTTTACATAAGGCACATCCATCAACAGGCACCTATTTCACATGAGCAGGGGTAGAATTTGAGTTGTTGGTGCACACTTTAAGTCCACAAAATCCTCGAAGTCTGCATGCTTACATCCACAAAAAGGAACCAGTGAAAATAAGCCAAAGAAAGTAACTTTTTTGCTGCTGTATTTACTGAGCAGCCTTAAGTGTTGGCATTTCTCCTTTACCTTTCTCTACCTGCAGCAGGCTTCTCCCTATGCAAACACGTGGGTATTCCATGTGATTGCTTGAGAAGGGCTTGTGGCCGAATTGTGTTCATACAGATACGAGAATTTCCATCAAAGGTTCCTCTATCTCAGTATTGCCTGGTAATCTGATGAGGAAGGTGGACTTTCCAGTGTCATTCGGAGACTGTTAACTCTTCTGACATAAAATTCCTGCTGTACAGGTGTTGAGAGTGGAGGAAGAGACCGTGTTCACACTCTTTTGGGGCTGGGTGGCGGCTAGTGTTATGGTATAGCTAGGTTAAGTATTTGATGACAACCATATGCCATTATTTTAATCTTTATTATATGGTGTCTGTTATTTTCTCTTACCTAACTATTATCCTTGGGTTTTTTCTCCTTTAGATGAGGGCTATTACCAAGGTGGAAAGTTTCAGTTTGAAATTGAAGTTCCTGATGCCTACAATATGGTGGTAAGTATTTGTCATTAAGCTAATAGTTGCCAGTTCAGATTTCCTTTCTAGGTAATAGGACTTCAGAGGGAAATTGGCATTGACACTAAGCAAGCATCTTCTGTCTGCTACTAAAATGTCATGGGTTTGTAGAAAAATCTTGGTTGGCTAGAGTTTTTTGGGGGTCATCTGAATTCCTGCTTAAAGTTGGGGTAGTGTAAAAGTTGGATTTGGTTGCTTAAGGGCTGGGAAGGTTGGCATTTCAAAATTTCTTAGGATGGAGGCTCCAGTGCCTCTCTAGGCCTCTGTTCCAATGTCCAACTACCTTTGTGATATTTTTTTTTTGCCTATTTCAGGTAATAATTTATCTTCTCTCAGCTTGTCTGTGGCCTCTTAACCAATTACTGTGTATCTGTCTCCAAGAAGAGCCCAATTCCATCTCCTAGTAGAGTTGTAGACAGCTATAGGGTCCCTACCTTCAGCCTTCTCTTCTCCAGGCTGAACAAATCCAGGTCCCTCAACTCTTCTTGTGCTATGTGTGCTCTGATCTTATCACTATCTTGGTGGCTGTCTGCTGGGCTCATTCCAGTTTGTCCATATATCTGGTGCTGGGGAGTTCAGAATGGGACACAGTGATTCCAGATGCAGTGTCATGAGTCCAGGGAGTGGGGGTAGTATTTTTTCTGGTTATTCTTTTGCAGTCCAGTATTTGCAGTTTAGCAGCCTTGAGGCTCCTATTGCCTCTAAGTTACATGCCTTAAAGAATAATTACTGGTAACTCTGTGGCAGCAGCTGCTTGGGAGCACAGATGAGACAGACCTGAGAGTCTCCCTTGTGGCTTGATGTGCCACCCTCGTGTGTTCTCTCCTGTTAATTGTTCTTGAGATCTTAATGATTATTCTCATAAAAATTGGTGTATCTAAGAGAAAAGGATTCAATAGGTGATCAGAGGCCTCTGTGGCCTTCAGACTGGTGGCTTATATTCTGGTACTGGATTTGAGTGCTTAATCCCTGTTGAGAGCATGCACTAGAGGACTTGGAAAGCACAGACTGTGGTGAGAAGTGGCCTCCTTTAGTGAGCTCTGCCAGTTCTACTTTTTGTCTCCCAGGCTGTCTAGTTAAATATCTTTGCAAAGTAACGATGCCAATGGTTATTAAATGAACAACTTTTTAGAAGACCCAGATGTGTTTATGGTGTCTTTTGTAGATAAATAGAAAGCTCCAGACAGCTTGGCCTTTTTGGGCGTGAGAAGTGTTGGTATTTCACTATTGTACTTTACCTTGCAAGGGAGGGGAAATGCAATTACGGTCAAAATAACTTCAGACGTTATTTTCCCAGTTTCGCTTTAAAAAGAACAAGGTTGACTCCAAAAATGGAGAGCAATTGTGGCCCACATTTGGTTGTCAGGAATTAAACTTGCCATTCTGTGTCCTGATAGTTTGATACCAAAGGAAACTCGACTCACTGGTTTCAGTATTTGCAGTTAGGTATATGAATTGCAGGAAGAAGGAAGCCTCATTTTCTTCAATTTGAGCAGTTTTCCTAATTTTTCTTAATTTTATAACTTTTTCCCCATCTTTCTGCTTTCTTACTTTTGGTGTTGATAATTCTGAGCTCTTCTTTCAAAGAGGCTGAAGAATGTACAGGGGACGACACCAAAGACCTTTGGCATGTGTTCACATGTACCACACTGAAATTCAGCATTATATATAAGTAGTAGTGGCAGGTTTAGCATTGTTAATATGCAAATGAGAAGGAGGTGCAGTGGTCTGTAATATAATTGCTTGATTTCCCAAACTGAACTTGGAGAATGGCTTATTACGACTGCTAGTAGGGTAGAAATGTTACGTTTCTAAAAGCAGAGGACTTAGGTTTTCGTTACAGAAGTTGCCTTCATAAGTTTCCTAATGTTCCATTATAGTCTATGAATGCATACTTTTAACAAGGGCCTTTAAGGACAGGACAAGGGGGAGTGGCTTTTACCTGACAGGAGATTAAGATGACCTCTTAGGCAGAAGTTCTTCCCTGTGAGGGTGCTGAGGCCCTGGCACAGAGTGCCCAAAGAAGCTGTAGCTGCCCTGTCACTGTCAGTGTTCAAGGCCAGGTTGGACGAGGCTTGGAGCAGCCTGGTCTAATGGAAGGTGTCCCTGCCAGTGGCAAGGGGTTGGAACTGGATGAGCTTTGAGGTCCCTTCCAACCCAAGCCAGTCTGAGATTCTATGGGTCATGCAGTATAGCTTATAAAAAGCTCATGCATGCAAAGAGCAGCAGCATTTCTGAAACAACTCTGAATTTCACTTTCCTTTTGTAGTAGTATTGGTCAAGGATTATCTGCTCAAGCTGTTTGGGGTTTGGTTTGTTTTTAAAGTGTTTAGGATACTGGCTGTCATTATTTATGCACTTCTCTCAGTACAGGTAGTTATGTTAGTGTTTACATTGTATGGTTTGGGTTGTGCTTTTTTAAGTTCCCTTTAACATCACCAAAGCATTTCACACTATAATACAGGCCACCCACGCTTGTCACACTACAAATACAAAGGTGGTTGTTTAAGGCTGATTAACTACATCCTTGTTCTAACTTGACTAAATTGTTCCATCACATACCTAAGAAACATGGCTATCAGTATAAAGGGGAAAATCTTTTCATGTTCTTTGCTGTCATCTTCAGTAATAGCAATTTAACCTCTATGGCAGTGTTGGGCACAGGGCAATATACACAATATATACTCATTATAATTTCTTAAAGTTTTGTGTTGAAGGTGTTTACCTAAAGAGCCTGCTGCAGGAAAGTGTGATGTGTCAACAGCAGAGCTGAATGTTAATTTGGATCTGGAGTTTTTTGATTCTCAATTATCATAATTAAAATATCTTCAGGTTGTTATAGTTCTCTGCACAGAAATTCTACAGCAAATGGTAATTATGTTCTTTAATGCAAAAATAAAAAGTTTACTGTTGTGTAATTTAGGTTGAAAGTTGGATTATGGTTAGGTTATAAATTAAAATGTATATGTTAACGAGTATTAAGATAATTATGCTGAGGCTGCAGTTTGTTTTCTACTAGGCAGGATTCTGAAAAGTGATGGCAGTGTTCTTAATAGAGCTCTTCAGACCAGCCCATAAGCAAGGCTGGGATATTGCACATCTGCATCCAGCTCTTTGCAGTAGCGCTGAGTGTGTTTATATCGGGAGTAAAAAAGACCAGACAAGACTGGCAAGTTGTCATAGCCCTGCTTCAGAGCCTGCATCCATTTTTAGCTGATCTTTTTAGCCTGGAATAAAAAAAAATGGTATTAAAGCTACAAAATGCATAATTTAAAGCATAGTTTTTGTAAAGCATCCTTTAATTTCTGTAGCATTCTGCTGCCAGAATCCTACATGCTTGGTGCTCCTGTGGAGGAGAATTCTCTAATTCTCTTTGACCTTCTTTCCTCATAAGCAAGCGTTCTGCTTCTGTACTTGGGAAAGAAGTGGATGTTTAGAATGGTGATGTAGTGGAAAAGTATAAAAATATATATAACAAAAGAGGAAGACTTTGTGTTGTGGACTGCAGCTGTGATGTATTCTTCTGCCCAGGGAATAAAAGTATGGGAGCTTGTTTGGAAAGTAGTGAGTCTGTGAATACAGAGAAGTAATGTGTCCTTGGGCTTTAGGTATGACAGACTAGGATGTACACCACTGCTAGGTACCTGGGCTATTAACTTTTGAGCAAAGTTTCAAGAGCATAAAATGTAGGAGAGATGCTTTGGAGCAAGCACTTCTGTGAATTGCTGCTGCTTGCCTGTGAACAGAGCATGTTCAGCTGGTTAGAGTTTAATCAGACTTCTGTACATAGAGCTGCTATACTGAAGATTAGAAATGTTTGTTATGATTATCTTATTTTAAGGCAACAAGATGTAATAAGGGTTCTTCCACTATATCCATAATTCGGTGAGCCTATTTAGACTGTTGGCAGAGGTGGATTGTTTTAGAAGCATCTGAGAATGAGAACTGAAAACGGTTTCTATTTTTAATCAGATGTTGGAGGCATGAGGATGGTTCAGGTAAATTTGTGCTACAGTACTAGCAGTAATTTGCCACCCCACTGATGCCTCATTGGTTCCTGTCAGATTTCTGCTTGCATATCCATACAGCCCTTAATGCATTGCATACTTTTCTAAATGTGCTGTTCTTTATATCACTAGCAGGTGTAGCAGTGAAGGAAGGACTTTAACAATGTAATATATTATTTACCAGATAGCCTGTGGACTGTTTTCTTTGATGGTGATAGGGTATTGTGTCAGAACAGAAAGCAATTGGTATTGGTAGAGATGTTGCAGAGGGGGATCATGAGAAGAAAACTGAAGCAGAGTTAGCTAATTCTGTAGTGTGTTCTCAAACCCACCATGCCATTAGAAGTATTAAAATCTGTTGATAAACCTGTCAGTTGGAGTTTAAAGTATTATACTTGTTAGGCTGCACATCCATGAGCTTTTCTGTAAATTAAACAGAAGTTTGTTAGTGTTTGTGCTTACAAAGCCTGCTGGGAATGTTGCTGTCCATAAAGGCAGAGGAAGCTGTGAAACAGCAAGCAAAACATTTAATGGTGTACACAACAAATGCCTTTAGCACCAGGTGGTGTTGTCTGACCTCTGTGTCCACGGCACCTGTTTCCAAAGCACTGCTCTTTTGGTTGAGCAGCTGCCTGGAGGTAGAGGTCAGTGAGAGATGGGAGCAAATGGTGAATAGTAATAATAATAATAAAAATAAATCCAGTGACCAAGTGATTGGTTTTTTTAGAAACAAACTCCTTTTCTGCCCTGAGTTGCAGCTAATAAAATAATGGATGCTACAGGACTAAGGACTTGGTGCTTTAAAGGAAACTGATGAATAGTACAAATCTGGCTTAATGTTCACGTAAAACTAAACTGCTGCCACAGCAAGTCCAGCCTTGTTTGCAGCTGCCATGGCTTTGACATACCATGTTGTAAGAGTAGACAGCCTTAGAGACTCTCCAGTTTACTGATATTTTTATGTCCTGAGGTGCTTTAGGCAGTGGTCAATAGCCATGAGTTTTAACAGCAGAGCTGCTATCTTGGCCCTTTTTCTGGCTAATATGGTAGTTGTGGAAACAGCAAGCAATCCAAAAGGATTTGGTTCCTGAACGATCAGATGTTATAATTAAGGGGCTTCCATCAAGCTCTTTGGTGACCATACTTTTAAATCTTGTTTTGGAACTGATGGAATGGGAATTGGATTCAAGCTCCATCATGCTTCTGCCTGGAACTTTCGAGACAGTGCAAGGAAGTTCAGGGAGCTGGAGTGCATGACAGGGGCAGTTCTTGTGTCTGTACTGCTACTGTAAGGCAGCTCTTCTTGCTCTATTTGAGCTGGCTAATCCAGTCCATCAAAAGCTCAAAGAGTAGTGTGGCCTCATTTTCCTTGACTTGTGTCTCTCTACTGCATGGTTTCTCTACTACCTGCTTAGCTGTGTTTGGTGTTCAGTTTCAGCCGATCTCAAGAAGTTTTTCGAGGAACTGGTAAGGGTGAGTGGCAAAAAATGTCTTTTAGCTTGTAGCTTGGTCCCTGAAATGTGCATCCCTGTTAATATCTATTTTGGGGTGTTACATTTTTTAGAAACAGTAAAGAACAAAATGGAGTCATAGTTGTAGGACACTTCTGAAGCTTGTTCTGTGAAACTTCCACCAAAAGTGAAGTTGATAGATGTCTAGTTCTCAAATGCTTGTAATGCTTTCTTGTACCATTTGTATTCACTAATATGTTGAAGTGGACTGGGAATGGATGTAAAAGATGTTTTTCACTATCAAAACTAATGAGAGGTACTAAAAGGTAAGTGGCTGCTTAGAAAGGGAGAAGAAAATGAATCCATTCTGTGTTGTGAACTCCAGTGAAGCCTGGATACACCTGTGCAGCTTTCAGTATCTGAGGTAAAGGAAGAGTTTGAGAGATGAAATGGTTTTGTAGGCTTTATTGTGCAAAGCATCGTGTATGACCTGGAGCGGGCTGGTTGTATTCAAGTGAAGTATCAGCTCAAGGAAATCCTGTGTGAATTTGGTCTAGAGAAGACTCAAAGATAACTTGAAACAAACTTGAAGGAGAAGTTTGTCTGAAGAGAAATTTCATGATAGTGCCACAGTTGTCCTGTTTCTGTAACAGGAAAAGGACAGAGAGAAAGAGAAAACTTTGTTTTACTGAATCATAAAATGGTTGGCAGGGACCTGGTTGGAACCATCCAGTTCCAACATCCTTGCTGCAGGCAGGGACACTTCCCACTAGAGCAGGTTGCTCCAAGCCCCTGTGTCCAGCCTGGCCTTGAACACTGCCAGGGATGGGGCAGCCACAGCTT
>JANRGW010038210.1:0-18108 GCA_024733675.1 Psilopsiagon aymara | reverse complement strand
AGGTTGGACACAGGGGCTTGGAGCAACTGCTCCAGTGGAAGGGGTCCCTGCCCATGGCAGGGGTTGGAGCTGGAGGAGCTTTAAGGTCCCTTCCAACCCAAACCAGTGTGGGAGTCGATGATATTCAAACAGCCTAACACAATCTAACACAGGTGGCCTGACTCTTTCCCCCAAAAAATGCCATCTCCTAACCAGGAACATCATGCAGGCATCTGAATTTGCTGCTGGTGGTATTTTTTTATCCTCTTGTTGTTGTACATGGCAAAAGAGGTATCCCAGAACCCTCTTTAACAAAATCATCAGCAGAGTTGATAGAGACACTGATGCAAGAATTAGAGAAGTGTGAAATAGGTAAAAAAGCAGTTAACCATATTTTCCATAACTGAGAAAGGGTTTTCTAGAAACACTTTTCTGACCCTCAGAGAAATCCTGCCAGCCTTGCAGAGAATTTTCACGAGTAAATAAACCCCCCTGGACAAAGTCTTTTGTTTCATTTTCTTGGCTTTAAAAACCAGTACAGATTTGAGCAGTAAATTTTTTGCCTTTCCCATTTTTTCAGGGTTGAGTTGGGGGGGTTTAGGAGGGGAAGGGACACATTAGACTCTGCAGATACCAACTGATTTCCCTGGAATCTCTCCTCTGGATCACTACAGTTGACACAAGTTCTAATCTGTCCAACTGCTTCATCCTTCAGAGATCTCGTCACACCTACAGGGACAGAGACTTCAAAGAAAGACTCTTTGGAGACTTCTTCAGTGGCCCTATCTTCAGCAGACACATTTCTAATCTATTCCTAAACCCCATAAGAGAGTTTTCTATGGCTCTGATACAGAGATATATTGCTGCCAGCATCTATAAAGCAACTTTTTGGTACCACAAAGGCTTACATACAAAAACACAGTGGAGAAAGTGAAAATAAACTCACACAGTCTACAGAATTAAGTTAAAGCATAAGAAATCCTCACATGGATGCTTTTTTATGGGCAGGAATGAAGGCTTGAGTTCAGGTGGTGTGACACGGAGCCAAAGTAATGCCCAGGATCCCTGTCTCTTGCTGGTCTGCTGTCTTTCAGGGAATCAAAACTTCTAACATTGTCTTTTCAGAAGGAGCAAGGGAAATTCCCATATCATGTGTCTCTGCACTGTGCTTTTAGGGTGCCAAAACCCCTTGTTGCCCTCCCATGGTACAGGTGCTGTTTGGGGCAGGTTATCCATCATCTACACAGCTTCCAGCTCCTACAATTAACCAGGATGCACATGCTAAGAGTACCAGAAAACTCATTCTTTTAAATGAGGGCTGCTTTCCCTCCCTGTATCCTAGCTCCACTTTCAACAAGAAAATAGCATGGAGGAAGAGGAGTTAAAAATCTCAGCATCCACAGAAAGTTTCATTTCTGAAGTCTGATCTGAGGTTCTTTCTAACAAACCTCAGCTCATTCTCACCTACATGCTGCGCTGGTAAAAAGTGCAGCTGGAGAACCTAACAGGAATACACTTTGTTTGGAGTCATTACCTGAAAAAACAACACAAACCCAACAGTCATTTCTGCTGCTTTCAAAATGCAACATGCCTTGGCAAATGTCATCAATTGGCACGATGAGGTTTTAAGAGGGTAAGGTCAATACTGAAACAGGCCACACATCTGGCCAAAACCACCAGTTCTTAGAGACAACACCCAAAGCTATAAATCACACCTATTTGGTCATTCAAATCCAGATCACTTGAAGCACACGAGCTGAATGCATGAGCCATTTTGGAGATGCTGAGTCACACCGCAGCTGATGCGCTGCCTCCCACCTCACCGGCTCCTCTGGCAGACCTATAGCTGCGAAGAGTAAGAAACCACTCTCTCCTCTTTAGCTGAGGACCATGGAAACCATTTCCTATCAAATAACAGAAGTAAATCAGGATCAGAAGGTGCTTCCTGTGCTATGAAACCCTGTGGTATTATTTCCCAACTGCCCAACATCAAAGTGCATCCTCGATAAGCACAGACCTCGCACTTGCTTCATCTGACACCCTGAGCCTTTACCTGACCCTTTTTTGTGATCACTCACTGTCTCCTTACAGGACCTAAGAGAAAAATCACATTTATTGCTTTTGGTAAATATTTCTTACCCACCCAAGCATGTGCTTGAAAGAGAAAAACCATCACCTACATGACACTGCTACAGTATTTTCTCACTGTTTTCATACAGCCCTGCTCTCTGAATTTGGAAAACACAAGGTTTTACATTACACCTTCTCTGCAATTACCACATTCCTGTTCTATCCTGTTTTGTGAGACATAACCCTGACAAAGGAATGTTTTATAAAGCAAGAGCAATCCCACTGGTCACAGCTTCCTGTAGGCACTGGTGTGGCCATTCGGCAAGTGGCTGCTGAGAGCCATCCCCAACCCGCAATCTCAGACCTCGCTCCCAGCTTTTGCAGGGTGAATAAAGATACACAAACAGCGAGAGAGGAGAAATACGAGGAGCAACCCAAGCTGGCAGTGTTTCAGATGAAGGGCAACACAATTTACTTGCAATTACTGCCACAGGATTCAGGTAGCCCAGAGCTTATCATTGCTTCTATCGACTGTGTGCCCAAAAAGCATTTGCTGGTGGAGCTTAAAAAAACTTCCAACAGGCTGGATTCAAGTGTCTGTTTAGGTACCAGCCTCTCACTGAAGCTAAATGGATTTAAACCGGCTCAGTCACAGGCAGAGGCACAGAAAATACATCTAAAGGCACAATGGAAACAAACAGAGAAATTCCCCCAGATGGCTCCAAGGCTACCACATCTTCCCTGGTGAAAGCAGGCTGGACACCAGCCCTTATCACAGCCATGAAATGGAATGGAGGAACAGCACATCCCCTCACTCTGCAGGCTCCTTTCTTCTGGCACCTCTAAATATTTATTGGAACTGATAGACCAGGCGCTGCGCTTCAGCTGCTCTGTGGGCATCTTTATCGTGCTTTTCCACACAGGAGGATGCTAATAATTGGGATCCTTCCAGATTCTGGAAATACTTGCCCATCTCCAGCACACAGGGCTAAACTATAGCTTTAAAGAAACAGCTATCAACGACTGCCCTTAGACCAGGGATGCGTTTACTCTACTGAAAGCTGATGTTGGCTGATTCACATGAATAACAGGTAAGCTGCAGAGAGGTACAAAGAAACCCCTGTGGTTTAGACGCTTACCTGGATTACCCTGGCCTCTTGTGTCTGATGGGCTGCAGCAGAAGCTCTTCACAAGCACCTGGGAGTTTTGAGAGGTGTAGATGAAAGAAACCAACCCTCAACTTCAGCCTATTGCTGTATGTACTTTTCTCCTGGGTGCTCTTTATTACCTCCACTGCAGTAGTTGCTGGGAATGACATAGACACAAAGAGAAAGTTCCTCTCTTGAGCAACTGGTAGTCAAAGACATAAGAAAAACATGAGCCGTAGCAATCTCTTGTGAGAAGCAGAGCAAAAGCTCAGGGATGAACCTGAGAAGCAGCATCAGCCAGAGATAATGCACTCATGCTTCCCATAGTAAGGAATTGCTCTGCCAGGGACGAGCGTTCAAGGGAGATAGGAATTAAGGCCAGACTGCGGGTTTCTGGGCTTTCATCAAGAGTCCCTCTCCCACCCAGTGGAGGGAAGGGGCATCTGAAGGACACCTGGATGGAAGAGCTGGTAGGTTACATAGCATAACAGAGTGAAAAATGGTGGGAAGAGTGAGGTTAAGCATTTCTGAGCCTTTAAAGAAGGCTGGGGTCTCCCTTCAGCAGAGGGAACACCTCGGGACAGAGCAGAGAGTACCTCTCCTGCTAACAAGCTGCTTTTCAGCCTTTAGTGCTCTGAGTGAGTTAACCTTCCTGAAGCATTCGGCTCTGCAGCAGCACAGGCACCTTCTCACATGGCATGTTTTGCCAGCAGATCAAAACTGTTGGGTTTAAAATCTCATCAAATACATATGCAGCTGACCGACATTAGCACACATTACAGAAACGAAACTGATGGTGGAGCCTGAACAGCCAGCCTGATGCGCTGTCCCTAATTTACCCCAACTATTGCAGCAGGCTCTTTGGAGTGTGTGATCCGTTACATGGTATTCGCTGCAATACCAGAACACAAAACCAGAGGAGTCAGAGGCAGAATGTCAGGTCAAATTTTCCAGGCTTAACTCAGGATTTAATTGCATTTAGAGGTTTAAGTCAGACTATTACAGCTGCCTTTAAGGTAATCTCCTCCTGTAGGAGGGGGTATATATGTCTCACACACAGGTACACATGCTAACCCCTCTGTGCTTTAACCATCACTCGATACAGCTGCTCTTAGACCCCTCTTTTCCTCATGTCTTACTGACTGCTGCTGAATAATCAGTTAAGCCTGTAAGTCAGGAACCACAGGCAGTGCCCAAGTCAAGGCATGGGACTCACCTCTGACTCAGCCAGAGAAATCCATGGAAATCTGCTATGGGGATTTCACAGGGGGAGATGCTCAGAAATCACTACGGTTGGGAGCAGAAGTTTATGGGAGCAAGGCACAGTGAGTCTCTGCAGGATTTTGTGTGTCTAATGAGGAGTCAATGGCTAACCTGAACAGCTTTGAGTGCACAGCCCATGTGAAACACAAGGTACATGGCTCAGATCCTTGCTGTGAGCTCACCTTCACTGGAGCAGTAAATACTATTAGTAGTAAAGCTGGGGGGCATCATATGCAGATGCATCTGAGGGAGAGTCGTGCACTGGATTTTCATGGAAATACCATGTTGGTGGCTCAGCCCAAAGACTGCAGAGGGACAAGCAATCAGATCCACCACTGGAAGGAAGAAAGTGGAGGCAAAGGCATCTGGAAAGGCAGCGCCCCATGACAGAAGGCTTAGCTGCTGCTTCACAAATACACAACACATAGGCAGCACCACTTCCATAGGGTAAAATATTGACATTTTGAGCCAGGCACCCACTAATATACCTCTCATGTGTCATAGAGAGACAGAATGGTGTGTGTTGGAAGGGACCTTAAAGCTCATCCAGTTCTAACCCCCTGCATGGGCAGGGACACCTTCCACTAGAGCAGGTTGCTCCAAGCCCGTGTCCAACCTGGCCTTGAACACTGCCGGGGATGGGGAATAAAGAAATAAGCCCTCTTTTACCCCAGTGCTGCAAGTTCATGGCTCCAAGACTGAGGACCATTTGCTGTGACCAGCAGAGCACCAGCCTGGACCTTCAGACATCCCCTGCCAGGACTTCTGCACAGCATGGGCCTTCTCTCTCTGTTCCCCAACCTCTCAAGCTCCTTGGTCTGCTTGGACTGAAACACTGCAGAGCACAATTCCCTCTTAAAAGATAAAGTTCCTTGCTACAAGACTTAGGTGAAGCTCTTTGGACTGTACCCTTATACAAATACTGTATAAACACATAGGACCCATGGTGTTACCCTGTGCCGTATTTTCCAAGGTAAGAATCCAAATTCTCCCACTCAAAGACAATTATCTCACTTGCTATAATAATTGTTTTTAAAGAACTGAGTCTTCTTTAGCTGTTTGGATCAAACTAGTTCAGCAAAATGTGAGATTCCTTCTCTCAACCTTCAAATCGCCTTTGAATTAAATACTTGTTGCAGCAAGCAGAAGTCTGGTTTGTTTTTGTCATCAGATTGGAGATCAAGGGGAGATGAGATGCTCTCAGATGAAAGGCAGAAATGCCAGATGGAAGACTGAAACCCAAAGAGGATTTTAAACAACTGCACAAAGGTGCTGGGTGAAACCCATGGGTAAGTCCACAGTGCCAGGCTTGGCTCCAGCCAAGCTCAGTGCCTTGTGCTGGAGGCAAATAAACACCAGAATGAGCCAGAGGTTGGTTATGCATGCTAGTTGGGATGCAGCCCATCATCCCAACATCAGCAGCACCCCTGCCTTTATGGTGCTTGGGTGGATATTTATAGTCACAGCCCTCCCTTGCCATTTGGCAGAGGGGAAAGGTTTCATTGCAGGTCTCAGCTTTATCCTTTTTGGAAACTTAACCCTACCCACGTATCAGCCCTGAAATGAAAATTCAAAGTCAATTCTTTGGTTGGCTTCAATTCAGCCTGGTGGCATGTAGGATGCTGCAGATGCAATCATGCGGAGCCCAGTTCCACCAGCGATAAAACATGTCCCATCTCCTTTCCTCAGTCCAAATTCATAGAGGACAGCACAAATGTCATTTAATCACCAAATACTCTTCTCATAGAGAACACTCTCCATTTCAGGGAGTTTGTTTCAAAGTTCATTTTACAATTCAAAAGCCCCCTACCTACTATTCATCAGGATCACATCAGGGGCACCCTCACATAATCAGACAGAAATGGGTTAAGCGTAGCAAGAGCTTTGACAGCCTGTGGGAAGTAGGCTAAAATCCATAATAATCACAAAAAACAAACTCAAATCAAGGTAAATCAACAAAAACCATAATAGAAAAGGTGCAGATTAGAGATAATCAGCTATTATTGCAGAGAAACAATTTCACGCTAAAGATGGAAAGAAGGGAAAGCAGAAAGTGGCTTCCAACCCTAGAAGACTCAATTTGGTTCATGTGGGTTCGGCATCTTCACTGCTGACAGATCTAAACCCTTCCTCAGGCTAGAACAGAACACACTGGAATTGTTTGCTGAGGTCTCCAGCCCAGCTGAGGCGGCTCCAGCAGCAGATGGGTGCTCACAGGGACACCTTCCACTAGAGCAGGTTGCTCCAAGCCCCATCCGACCTGGCCTTGAACACTGCCAGGGATGAGGCAGCCTCAAATATGTTTCCCATCCTTTGGTTTTTGTTCCCTGAGTTTCGTTTGGTCACATTGGTAAATTCAGTGGAGGTGCCCAAGGTGCTTCCAAAACACTGCAGTTGGGGCAATGAAAGTATTGGCACACACTCTATTTCTTGCAAAACCCCACTAGAAGAGAGAGCAATATGCCAAAGAGCCTACTAATTCGAATTTAACTGAAGATGTTAAACAGCTTCGCAGCACCCAAATACTGTAGCACGCAAGCAAACAACCATTATAGAATTAACAAAGAGGTGCCAATCTAATTAAAATCAATCCACAGATATCTCTAAACACCAAGGGAGCCTGATTAGTAGCTGTTTATAGTAGCTGCTTAAGCAAATTGTGGAGGAGTAATAATTCTGATCTTGTCACTTGCCAGAAAGACTTTTTTTTCTCCTCACCTCCAAAACAATCCTTCAGCTTCAATTCATTCAAAGTTCCCATTTTAAAAGAAACCAGCATCTTTTGGGGCACAATTCCTTTTAAACAGAAGGCTTTACTTAGAACAAGCACATTATAAGAGTGGCTGCTCCTTGTGTGTCATCACACACCCTTGAGGATGCACACAGGGTTTCTCTTGGTAGGGAAAGGTGGCAGTGGTGTTGAAAACTGCCTGGGACTCCAGCGCTGCTTCTCTCTAATACACAGGCTGCTTCATTGCTTCACAACACTGTTACTCACCTACCTCCAAAATAAGCAATGCCAGACCGATGAAAGAGGGCTGCAAGGAAAGAAAAGCTCATCGGTGCTCAGTTGGACACTAATTATTGCTGGGGAGATGCCCTGAGATACACAAAAGGTAACAGGTAATAGACTTCCTAAGATATGATGGTCTGATCCATTCCTTTAGGCTGGCTATGAGTGCGAATGGTGGTGCCTGTGGCTGAAGAACTACAGTGCCTGAACACATTTGGCTCATTGGGAACACAGGAAGCATCACACCCTGAATAAAATAAGGAGTGTTGGTTGGGTTTTTACAGCAGATTCAAGAATGGCATTTGCCAAAGGGAGAGGAGAGACCAAAAAGCAGAGAACTGGGAGAAGAATGAAACTGGCGCCAAGATTCAACACTTTCAGGAGGATGCCCAATCCCAGGTTGGGAGAAAACAGGTTGCTGAACAGGGATTTTCTGTAAGTCAGGAGGAAAATGATGAGCCTCAGCCAATTCTCTACACACCCTGAAGATTAGTATATCCTGAAAACTCCCAAGAGAAGTGACAGCACTGAGATTGAGCATGGGGTGGACCTATTCCTTCCATTGCATGACCTGTATACTACATGACCAGCCTGAAGATAGGTTAAAACCCTCCTCTGGCGAAAGCACTGAAGGGCAAAAACTGAAGCAGAGATAGAGGCTGTGCTCGATACCCTTCAGAATCAAGAAATCCTTAGAAAAGATGGGGAACAAAAGCCAGCAGCCTCAGCATCGTCTGGCCTGGACCGTCTGGAGATCTCACAAGGCCAAGCTGATACACACAGGACCTTCTTGGGCTGCGATAGACACCAAAACGCATGAGACCCCTCAGCACTCACATACCCTTCTTATTCCGCAATACAAGACCTTACAGCCCAAAAAGCCTAAGGGAGGAGACAGCAGAGCTCCTTATGTCCCTGCTCTTACCCCTGTAATTACATATTTGTGCCTGAAATATTTTATCTCTATTAACCACGGGACCAGCAGCCCCAGGGAGATGCCTTCAGAGATGCCCATCTCTACTCTCCCCACCTCCTCCTCCCTTGGCCAAGCCCTCAGGCAGCAAGAGCAGAATGTGCCGCCTCAGGCTGTGCAAGGCCATCTGCAGCCCCAAACAATAGTGAGCCGAGCAAATCACTCGCTGTTGCTCTTCTGGGTGCTGAGTGGGAAAGTGAAGTCTAGAGGCTCATCTGTGGTGCCGCCCCTCCCCTGCAAACAGCACAGCTGCTGAAACGCATTTGTTTTTAGAAAGCGGAGAGAAAAGAGTTTTTTCGGTATCCAATTCACAGAGCTTTGCTTTTTCCTTTTTTTTCTTTCCTCCTAATGTGCAAAGTGCTTTGTGAATGGGCCAGCTAAAATTATTTATAATGAGCTGATTTCCATAAAATTGGGCTAATTAATTTCCATGCTGCCTGATGAAAATTGCGAACATCGGCTTTTCCCTGACAACCAAGGTCCTGCAGGCAATCTCACTCCCATCTGACTGGAAGGAGGTCCAGGCTGCATCCTCAGCTAGTGTGAAGCGGCAGATACACCCTAAACCGAACAGAGCAGCATGCTCATTTACACAGGGAAAACACAGTTTGGGCCACTTCATACTTTCTATGGGGGTAACTGTGTTATCCACAGTTCAGCACGTATATAAACAGGGAGGCACAACAGAAGTTTGTTCTTCAAGCTGCTGAAAGAAAAGCAAAGACTCAGCTCAGCTAAAATGCATTTGTCCTCCATTGGATTTAGGGAAAATTTCAATGTTGGTGCAGCAGTCAACTGGGAAGTGACAGGAGGGGCACCTAAGAGGGACAATGAAGAATAACCTTCTGGGACTGCTTCAGTGCCTTGAGGTTTCACTAACAGCAAGGGATAGGCGTGCTCCTAGCTGGTTTGCTGATGAAAATTGCCACTGAAGGGATTAATATTACCCTTTTTAAGACCATTTCACACGGTCCCAGTGGACACAAGTCCAGCTGTGGCTAGTCTTGCTGAGGACAGTTGACTTTGCAAAACAAAACGCTGATGCCCTACATCAGTGGGATTTCACGGGTATAATTAAAGGAGTATTTGCTGGTCTCAAAAGCAGGAAAATGCTCCTTGTAGCACCCTTTGTGTTGTGGGTTACACTTTGACAGTGTTTTCTAAATCACATTAAGCTTTTAGTCCCTAAGCCCGCACACACCAAAGGCAACTACTACTGGCATTTAGAAAGATATTACTGACTTGTAACACCAGCTTCAACTGCTTCTTGGACTCCTAAGAAATATTCTATTGATACTCTCATATTGCTCCCATCTGTGCTCCCATCTGAACTCTTTCCTGTAAGCTCAGAGGTGTAAGTTTGTGACTGTCACTTTGCAATGTCAACATTCACACCTCCAGCCCTTCCTGACAACACAGACCATCTTTCCCAGACAGAAAGATCTTGCAGGTTAATGCTCACAATCAACTTGTTTATTGTACTACGGTAAAGCTAAGTAAGGCAAAATCAAATGACTTGGTTTTCATGTCTAAATACTGCTAAATGATACTGCAGGAAGCTAATTTTGCCTTAGGCTTATTAACACAAATTGAATTTGGTGCTTAATCAGTTACAAAGCTGGTATGCAACGTGGAAATGTGTGATCTGCACTGACTGCTGTAAAATAAAGCAAATGTATTTGTGCAAGACATATCTTTTTAAAAGCCCCACAATTACTGTAGTCACACAATAGCTGTAACTTACTGGATGCTGCCTAAGTAATTTATCTGCTTTTGGCCTCAGGCCTACACTTTCAAATGATCTACATAAATTAGAGGACAAACGTTTCTGGTTTGGAGCTTATCCTGTGCTCCATCACCTTGCAGACCTCAGGCTTTGCACAGCAACCTGCAGCTTCCAGGATACCTCTTTCCAGCAATACTGTTAGAAACATGTGGAGATCCAATGTGTACAGGACAAGATGATCTGCCCTCCCACAGAGGCACCATCCTGGGCAAAGACTGCCCCACGTACTGCCAGTGCGTGTCCCCTACTGAGCAACATCTGCCAGCAGCTGCAACGTGGTGCCCACCTCTAAAATCCAGATGGGCAGCAATGCAGGGCAGTGTGGTAGCAGGAGGAAGGGGTGAGGAATGTCATGCTGATATCCAGGAGCCTCTATGCACTCCCCTGTCTGAAAAAGGTCCAGCGATGTGGTGCCTCCAAGGGCAATACTTTAACCTGAGTGCTCAAGGCTGACATCTCCTCTTCAGCACAGCCTACCACAAATGTGGATACTTTTGTTATTGATATAAATGCCTGATCCTTATCTGCAAAGGACAACCCTTTACAAGAGGAACAGACCTACCTATTTCATTGTGATAAGTGCACATACATATACTAATACGTTGCATTTTTGACATGCTTAAAAGTTAAATGCTCAGTTGGCAAATGGTTGCAGTGTCCCTGCCATAAGGAAATGCAACCTCACAACTCCTGCAACTCTGACATTCAAGACTTACCCCCATCTCTGACAATTAATGTAAACTCTTTAGGAACTCAATCAAAGGCTTCATTTCTATCCTGCCTTTCTGCTCCCTATTAGGCGAACATGAACACTAGGCACAACCGCAGTATAGATTTATGTGTATATATATATGATCTAGCTAAAACACTGATATATGTCAAACTAATATCTCTTTCTCCTTTTATTTCCACTCTTGTCCTTATAGAGGCACTTTATTCCACTGAAGCATTAATTATGATTTTCCTGTCCCTGGATGTGCTTACATTTGTCTTGTGCTTCTGTTTACTGCTTTGTGACAGCTCCTGACAAGACAGTCAATAACACTGGTTCCCACTCCCAGGCAATCTGAATGGATGACTTGCAAGAAAGGAAGAGAAATTAAGATAGGTGTAGGGTGCTGGGGAGGAGGACACAAATACCAGGCTGTGGTTGTGCTCCATGACATTTTCCAAAGGAGCTCCTCTAATTGCTTTTCAAGTTCTTAATTCAGCAAGGCATAGTCTCAGCATGGCTTTGGTGTCAACAGCGGAATGAATGCTCTTTTAGAGAGGGAAATAAGGCCCATGGATGTGTTTGAATTTTGGCCTCAACAAAAAACCTCCCTGGCTGAGCTTTGAAACTCCATGTATGGATCAATAGGGAGAAAAAATGGCTGGAATGCAGCAGGACTGGGAAAAAGAGGATGTTTTGATGGCTGTTACCCACAAAGATGCTGTAATGCACTACATGTATAGGTAGTCTGGGTCCGTGTGAGACATTGTGTTCACAGTGCTAGAAAGGACAAATGCAAACTAAGGAAAGCCACAATAGAAGGGTGACCACTGAAAGGAAGAGAAGAAACGATGAGAGTATTCCCATGACTGTGTGGAGGGGAGGAGGTGGAAGGCACAATTCTGTTCAGCCTCCCTCCAAATGTGTAACTACCAGTGACAAGATGCAAAAGCCACCAAATTGGAACCTGATAAACGGATACAAAATCTTAATACCAGTGCCCAAGCTGTACCATTAAATTAACATATTTAGAACGGGATTTCGTCAAGGACACCTCAGCTGAAAAGATGACCAGAGCATCCTCAGGTATAAGGGGAGATCTTTTGAAGGTAAAAATACAATTCCCCCAGGCTTGGAGCCCAGAGCTGTGCCTGTGGGGAAGGACTCACTGCCTGCACCAGCAGACCCACGGGTTCCTGCCCAATCCAACCCCATGGGCTCTGCTCCACTGGGCTGGCAGCCCCTGGGCCACCTTTCCTCTGTTGCTCCTGCAGCGCCCTGCAAGGAGCAGCCTGCTAACAGCCTCTCCCATTGTCATGTGCACATCTCAATTGGTAGGTTTGGCCCCAAACTAGAGATGCAGAGGTAAAGGAATGAATGATGAATATTTGAGAAACAAGTACGCTGAACCCTCCAGGAAGAATCCACTCAAGTGTTGATAAACGACTCTGGGTGGATTAACAGGAATGCTTCACCCCAGGATTTTGAGAACCCCAGACTAAGAGCAGATCCTCAAGTGCAGATGAGCTGTGGGAGTTCTCCAGAGCCCTCATCCTGATCAGAGAACTGGACTGCTCCGCTTGGAAACATTATCCTGTATTAGTCCTGAGCTACTTGCACAGCATCAGCCGCAATCCAGCAGAAGACACTACAGCCATGTGTCATTACTGCATGCTCTCAGAGTATGTTTTTCTGTTTCACTTAAAGGAACTTTTCGAGAGTGCTATTGATAATACACATTGAAACCTAAACAGACATGTTAAAGATGTCAGCTATGCCTGCAACAGAGGCACTTGTGGAAGTACAATGTAATCCTTACAAGACAGAGATGCGCGCTTTACATCAGGGAACAAACTTCTAACAGGCGAAGCCCAACCAAAGAATAAATCATTCTGCTCAATAAACCCTTTTTTTTCCTGCAGACTGAGGCAAATACCTCCTAGGAAAATACTAAAAGAGCATTAAAAGCATTTGGTTTTTTATATGCAAAAGCTCCCTTCATTTTGCCTAGAATTTGTTGCATAGGGGATAGGTCCTTTTAGTTGTACTTAAGGCTAATTCTGTCACAGATATGCAAAAGACGTAGGTGTCTGATTTTCATTCATTTCTAAGAGTAACTGAAGCTCTACTCAGCCACGCTGGAATGCTCAGTCAGAAAACACGCTGTGCTGAGTTAGTATAGACCCAGTGAAACACAGCGTGCTGCTAATGCTTGAACGCTGTGTCATTAAACAATAATGAATCGAGGTCCTAAACAATGGCATTGCAGATGAAGATACGAGAGACTTAAATCACATTTATCTACTTTACTCCCAAGGCAAAGTCAGCTTAACACACCAGCAGAACGCAGTGCAGGCACTGCAAGATGCAAGAGCTCCTCCAGCTCCTCTCTCTTGCCCCATCAAAAAAACACCAAACATTCTCTACGGGGTGCATTTAGCTTGTGCTGGATCAAGGTGGAACAAGGTCCATTGCGGGCAGGACCTGAAGGAGCTTCCTCTTGCTGCTATTAGAAGCATATAATCCCCACTGTAAACTTAACAACCTCCATCCTGAAACTCCACACGCCATTATGACCATAAGGCTGTGCTCTGGGGCACATTGATATGAAAGCTTCTGCCCCCTGATACTCAGACACCTTTTTTTATCATAGGATGGTTTGGGTTGGAAGGGACTTTAAAGTACATCCACCTCCAACCCCCTGCCACAGGCAGGGACACCTTCCACTGGAGCAGGGTGCTCCAAGCCCCTGTGTCCAACCTGGCCATGAACACTGCCAGGGATGGGGCAGCCACAGCTTCTCTGGGCACCCTGTGCCAGTGCCTCAGCACCCTCATGATCACGTATTTCTTCCTAATGTCTAATCTAAACCGACCATCCTTCAGCTTGAAGCCATTCCCCCTTGTCCTGTCACTATGCATCCTTTTAACCCAAACTCAGTCCATTCACCCTGATCTGTCCTTTCAGCCATCACACTTCTTTTTACACTGTTGTGTTTCTGCCTTCCCCACCTTATTCTCTTCCAGTTCTCTCTTCACTGCACCTTCAGTGACTTCAGCTCACCTAAATAGGTCCCCACCTTCACAGCCAAGCTCCAGCAGCCCAGCTCATCCAAAATCTCAGTTGCTTACACTGATCCCACCTTTCTGTTACCGTAAGGTATTTATTCTTACTTCCACCAGAAGTACCTATGTCATCCTTTTGCTCTATGACATTTTTTTGCCTTAAATGAACTTTTTAATATTTAATTCATTTCTTACTGACCCACTTGGGGGTAGTGGAGAGTGAGTGAGCAGCGGCCTGGTACTTCATTGTTGAGGCTGTCCTGATGGATCAAAGACAGGGGACAGACCTCCCTATGCTATTAGCACATGCCATGGTTTGAGTTTAGACTTGACTGACTGGGAGATACGTGGACAAAATCATCGATGTGTCAAAACCTGCACATCAAAATGGGAATAAGATCTTAGAGACACATGTAAGAATGTGCTCGTGGTTAAGTGCACCCACACGTTTAAAGTGCACTCTATAGTAGTAAACTAAAGCACTCCTTTGGGATGCGGGAGAGAGGGAGAAACTCCTACTCTGGTATTTTGGGGGGAAGAGACACAAAGTTGGATATTTAAAAGTAACGCTTACATTTCCATAACTTGTTCCCCATGACACAAGAGCTTTCTTATTAGTTTTGTACTAAGCAGGAACCAACACTCAGTCCATTTCACCATCAAATAAAAAATCAAACCCACATACATCAATCCCCCCACAAGCACTGTTCCTTAACCCCAAGCAGCTTTTTACTACTCAAATTGCACAGGCGGGATAGATCTCACATCCCTCTTTGGGGCACATCAATACAAAATCACTGCTCAGTCCCAAAGCTGCACGGCAGCAGTTCCCCCCTGCCTGTGGCCACAGCCTTGCCGATCAGGGTGAGTGATGCTGTCGGCTGCAGATGGGGGTCTCCAGTGGGGAGGGTGTTGAGCTGCTGCCTGGCACGTCCCCATTCCCAGGCACGGGGCAGATTTGATCGGATGGAGCAGAACTCCCAGCCTGGGAGCTTGGCAGTGAGAGCCAGGCTTGTGCTGCTGTCCCCAGGGGCTTTTGGAGGCAGGGAGAGAGAGATGAAGGCAGAGCAGCAGCAAATGCGCAGGGCTCCAACTCTCCATCTCCGTCTATGCCCGGCAGTGAGGCCCTCAGCATCCCCCAGCACGCCAAAAGCAGCCACTTCAGCAGAGAGGAGAAACTACTGCACTTTCAGCAGTGGTTTCGTTCCAGAACTTCTCCTGTGAGTGAGTTCTGCCCATATGGAATGGGTGCCTTTGATCAGATGTTAATTTGCAGGAGAATCCACTGTCCTTATTCCAGATACCCATTCATAGATTCATTGCCTCCACAGCAAGGTGGATCGGGCAGGGTCTTCAGGAGAAATGGCTTAAAATAACGATTGCCACACTGCCTACACACACCGACAACTTTCCCCCACTCAATAAAAGATGCACAAGGAAATAGGAAAATAACAGTATCAATACAGTGTGTCCCCTCCTGCAGCACAGGCAGGAGATGGCCCCAGAGCGGGGAAGGCATGTCCTTCAATATTTAACTTCTTCACTCTTTGTTCTCCATCTCAAGTTGAACAATACGTTAATTACCTGATGAAGCGTTATAATTACTCTAACAGCTCTGCTCTTAGTTATAATTACTGCATCAACACTTTCTTTTTCATATGCTTCAATCTATACCTATTACATTGTCATGATGAAGACACATTAACATTATAATACCGTATAATTAGCTGATAAGCAATTAAATTATTCCACTGCTCTTGTTCCTCTTTGCCAAGAGGTTGCTTTCCAAGCGCTATTATCTTCCTTTTCTCTGGTTTGCTTCAGAGGTTGGGTGTTTTTTTCACTCCATTTTAAAAAAGGACCTCATAGACTTTATTCCAACAATGTCATTTTGAATTCCAAGAGAGTACATAGCTGAGGTCCTGGGAGAAGCTCGTTTGTCCCTAATATTTTACACTTCTTTCCTCTCGAGTTCAAACTGGTTTTTCTTTCCAAAGGCTGCCTGGAATGGGAAAGTGTCAGAGAAATATTTGTGTAAGAAAATAAACGAATCCTTAATTGCTCCTTTAAAACCCTTGGAGCCACAGGGTGGGATGAATGCGAATAAGGAGGAAAATGAGAAAAGCAAAACTGTTTTGGTTTTTATCCTCATATTTATGTTACTTTATACCTCGAGGGAAGAGTTACAAGTGGTTTTTTGCACCTGATTCTTTCACCCCCTCAAGAAAATCATTACTAATAAGCTCAGTGCAGCTATTCGAGAAGCCTGACTCGATCGCAGTGGTGGCATCGGCAAATTCTCATGGCATACAGGAAACCTCCTAACAAACACCATGCGGTGCACAGTAAAGCTGCGTAGACTTTTTTATCTCTAGCCCTTATGTGGATTATTAGCCTGCGTGTAGGTCTCGTGCTTTGTCCTCTCGCTTCATTTTTGTGGCTGAAAATTGCTCATTTGGCTTTTAGTTGGTGCAAGCCATTCATGTTATTGTATAGCCTTTCCCCTCTCTTGGCTAAAACCCCTTTCATATGGTTGTAGTAAGTCTTACAGCACTGCAGCGATGGAAATAACTGGCTGCAGCAGTTTTAGGTGGCACAGGGCTGCCTAGTTTCCCTGCTGGGATTATTTCTTTTCAGCCATACTTTGTTGTCGATTGTTTTGATTTAGTAATGAAGGCATATGAGCAAAGCACCTTGGTACAATGACAGAGCAGACCTTGGTGATGCAGTCCAACCCCAGACACTTGGGGAATAATCGATCACCAAACAGCACTGATTTACCTATCCACCTACCAAGCTATCCACACAGGGATTTCTCCATCTCTCAGTACCAGAGATGGAGAACAGATTCAAACCATCTCTTGGAAGCAAACAACGGCTTAAAACCACACCCATCATTTGCTATGTTGATTAAACTCCTCAATTTCAGATGTACCAGTGAGTCTTCTGCCACCTACCACAGCAGAGCTGTATTTCTTGTCTTCGTGCTCAAGCTGTTACCGGGCAAAATTCCTCATTTGCTGTAGGCACCAGCCCTTGAAGTGCTCAAACCTGTGCCTGCCTTCATCTTTACCCAAGAAAACCCTGAAGGACCTCACTAAATTTGTCCCAGTGAGGATTACTAAAAATCCATGGCACCTGAATAAACATCCCGAGGATGGAAAGCTGGCACGAGGAATTTTTACGTGCTCTTTACTGAAGGCTCCCTGTCTCCACAACACCTGCATGCATTTCATTACTAATAAAGCACTCAGTGGTGTTCAGCATCTATCCCTAAGTCTGCCTTGGTCCTGCTCATAGGATACGTGCAACCCTGCCACGCCAGCTCTTTCCCCCGCCAATACAGGGACAGGTTTCCATGTGAGCAGTCTGCTCGCATGAAGGGATAGAAGTTTGCTCACCTCCTCCCTGTGTTCCTCCCAATGCTCCTGGGTGAAGTGTGAGACTTTGAAGGCTTTGTCAGATGGGAAAGCACCAGGAACACCAGCATTTATCCTCTCTGATGCTACTGCTGCTTCCCACAGTGCTCAACATAAACTGTGTTAATCCTGGTCAGAGGGACTGATGGCTCAGCTCCTGTGGCCATTCAAACCTGTGGTCAGTTTTGGATGCTTCTTTTCACCTACTGGCAACTAGCCTGCATTTAAGTTAGTTTTAAATTGTACAGATCAAGGATGTGTTATTCGCTTTATCATCCCCTTATTATCCATGAAAACTCCTATTCATTTCTGGCAAAGTTCTTCGCAGAGATACTGTGAAAGTACAAACTGGTGCTGCAAGACAATAAAGAGAGGTGCTAAGAAGTGCACAGGGCTATTGCCTTCCCATCCTCCTGCCTGCCCCATGGCCCCATCTCTGCACACTCTGGTCCCAGCACTGCTCCTGCACGGTCTCATCTCTCCCACCATGACCCCAGCAAGTTCCACACTGGCCCCAAATGAGCTGTGGGCTGGTGTCATAATATCATAGAATGGTTTGGAAGGGAGCTTAAAGCTCCTCCAGCTTCAATCCCCTGCCACGGTCAGGGACCCCTTCCACTGGAGCAGGGTGCTCCAAGCCCCTGTGTCCAACCTGGCCTTGAACACTGCCAGGGATGGGG
>JANRGW010038208.1:0-12250 GCA_024733675.1 Psilopsiagon aymara | reverse complement strand
CCCTGCAGTGCTCAAGGCCAGGTTGGACACAGGGGCTTGGAGCAACTGCTCTATGGAAGGTGTCCCTGCCCATGGCACAGGTTGGAGCTGGATGAGCTTTGAGGTCGCTTTCAACCCAAAACATTCTGGGATGTATTTTCACGCCATAGCATGAGTGGCTTAAGAGATCTTAAGTAAATACTGTGTATGTACAAGCACTGGGGTTTTTCCCTTCTGCGTGAACAGTGTCCTATTGTCTGGTTTTAATTTGTAGTTCCCCTTGTGCTCCTTTAGCTTCCTTAGCAGGTTCTCAAATTTCCTGTCTGACTTGGCAGTGGTACCCTGCCTGGACTCTTGCCACCCTCTGTTTGGATCCACAACCAAAACCCCAACTGGCCCTTTTTTGGTTATGCCACCAATTGACCCTACTGTGAAGAATAACCTCTCCATCGTGCATAGCCTTTCACGCTTGGGATGCAACTGTTATTTACACATATTGGTTAGTTTTTAGAGTACTTATTTCTCTGACGTTAATTCTAGATTACTGTTTGCTTCTACTGGGCTGGCTAAAGGTGCCAGTTTTCAGAAATCAGAGCTTTGCAAACAGTACGAGCAATGCAAACAATACAGGAATACAAGCGAGTGACTGTGAGTCACAGCTTCCACCTACACTTCTACCCTCAATTAACTCCTCCAAGGCTCAGTTTAAATACTTTACAAGAGCCCAGTAATTACATAGGAGTGCAGTGATTTGGGCAACCTTAGATGAAAGGGGCTTAGATATTTAAACAGTAATAATTAATTTAAATGATGTAAATCAATGAATAATAACGAGTAGTTGGCTGTGATTTCCATTATTACCTAGTGCCGACAGTTACTTGCTCTCCTCCAGACCTCTGCCTTCCCAGCAATAAAATTCATGTGAACTGGAATTCAAGCCAGAATTTAGGGGAAAATCAAACAACAATCCCCCTAGTTCTGGAGTGAGTGAGAGCCGCCTGAACGGGGAGCAAGGACACAGCCAGAGGGAGGCTATGCCAGAAGGAAGGCTGTTTGTTTTACCTTGCAATCATGGTCAATCATTGGGTAAAGAAAAATCCACAACAGAATAAAGTGAAAATCACTGCCCCAGAGTGCTCAGATTGCCCCTGCCCTGTCTGGCACTTTGCAAGAAGAGGCTGAAAACCTAAAAGGACCCCAAGGGAACAGTGTCTGTTACCTTGCACAACCTGTGCCCCTACCCCAGCTGATTTCTCATGCCCCTTTGGGTATTTTCCAAGCCTCTCTAATAGGGACAATCCTCCCACTGTGAGAAAAATGTAATATTTGGCTCGTTACATCGACTATCACTCTTGCAGCTGATAATCAGGGAACTGCTTATCTGTTACACAGACCCAGTCAGGAGCGGGCAGCCAAAGAGTCTGCATGAGTAACGTGGCTGAATCAGCCAAAAACCCCTCCCCTGGGCTGCTCTACAGCCTCTCTGCACCCCTCCCAGACTATCTCCCCTGTCCAGGACACAGTGAGCAAAGGGCCGTGGTCTGCTCTCAGGGAGCACTTGAGCTTCAGCCCTGTTCCATCTACCTCTGCTTTGCTGGAGCGTAACCATAATACTGCAGGGGCAATGAAAGGCCTGGCAAGGTCTGGGTCACTCTTCCTCACTGGGAAGGAATGGACCGCACCCAGTACAGTCCTTGGGCGGCTCACCCACTGATTTATGTGAGTTGACTGCAAACTGGCTCCATCATTACTTGCTCCGTCATCCACACATGCCAAACGTGATTCTTCTATGGAGCATTGCTATCCTGCAAGCACCACAGCTTTCTCCAGGACACTAAAGGGAAATGGAGCTGCTTGTGTTGAGTAAGCTTGTATGATATATAGCAAAGATTCATCTCTCACATCCCAACTGCCATAGGACCAGCTCTTCTGGGTTTGTGATGTTAGCAGCTGTTGGAGAATCACAGAATCGCATGTTAGGGTTGGAAAGGACCTTAAGATCATCCAGTTCCAGTCCCCTTGCCATGGGCAAGGACACCTTCCACTAGAACAAGTTGCTAAAGACCCCATCCAAACTGTCCTTGAGCACTGCCAGGGATGGAGCATTCACACCTTTCTCGAGCAGCCAGTTCCAGCGCCCCATCACCCTCACAGTAAAGACTTTCTTCATTATATCCAACCTATATCTCCTGTCTGAAAGTTTGAACCCATTACCCATTGTCCTATCACTACAATCCCTAATGAAGAGCCCCTCCTTCAAGTCCCAGATGCCCATAAGACCTCCTATCCTGTGTCTGTGATGCTAACAGTGATCCTTGGACCATTCACTGGCACAGGTTGCCGAGAGAGGTGTTGAATGCACCATGAATGGAGACATTCAAGGCCAGGCTGGACATGGTTATGGGCAACATGATCTAGATGAAGATATTGCTGCTCTTTGCAGTGTGTTAGACTAGATGACCTTTGAAGATCCCTTCCAACCCAAACTGTTCTATTCCCCAAATTGGACATGACGATGCTTGCATGATGTGCTGCCCTTTCTGGGATAGCTTTCTTATATTGCATGAAAGTAGCACTAAACATCAGAGTGATCTAGCTGGTTACTAAGGCATTGCTGCCAGCCCAAGAGGACCAAGGGATTAGCTGGTTCTAGTTTTATTAAGAGATTTCCTAGTTTAATAGTAGGGAGTGCTGGGGCACAGCTACATCACCTCCTGGCCCTTCAGCCTTTGACTTCACTCTGGGCTTGTCAGTGTAGAAAAACACTGGTCGAGCATGAACTAACCCTGTCTGGGGCTGTGTGCCCATGAAAGCTTCTTGGTGAGCTCAGGCACATGAAGCCATGCAGATCCCAGACAGAGCTGGCTTGGGGCCGACCAGCTCAGCACTCGGGTGGAGCAAATATACATCTGTCTGCACCCGTCTGTGGAGACGTACCCTTGGGGATGTCAAAGAGAAAGAGAGAGCCGATGGGGAGGTTTGTCCAGTGCCTTTCCCCAGAAGCATTTTCCCTGGCACAGGACTTGTCTGTAGCAACCCTCCTCAGGGGCCTGTTTCCTTAATAGAGAAATGTACTCATAGCCTGACATTGTGTTGAGTTATAAAGACATGATTTGTGGCACATGTTACTGCATGGAAGGAAAACGGTAGCACCGAGTAGCCCGGCTCTGGGGAAAGCATGATTTACTCCCTACTTCTGTATCCAAGAGCATCCTGGAGAGGCAGCAAGCCTGCTGCTGAGCCTCCTGGGATTGCTTTCACTGCTCCATTCCTCTTTCTTTCCCCTCGTTGCAATGAAGAGATGCTCTTCTGTGTTATCCAACTATTGCCAACCAACAGAAAAGTGCTCAACATCCTAGGGTCCAGTTCCCTTTTGGGAGTCATACATGGGTTTTCCCAACTCAAGGGTGGGAGGAGGGCAGCCATCCAGCCAGCAGAACAATGCAGGGAAGCCCCATTCAGCTCAGCTTTGGCTGAAGAACAGATTGGTCTGGTTGCTAACCTGAAGTCTCAAGTGTAACTCCTACCCCAGGGAGCTGGGGAGCTGGGGAATGGTTGTTGCAAGGAAAAGAAGGAAATAGAGTCACCTTGTGTAGTTTCCGTGCATGCTTGGAGGGACTTGTGCAGGTCCTCCCCATCTATGGAAGTAGCCAGGCTGTGCTTCCCTCCACCCAGTTCTGATTGAGTTTGACTGGAAGCTCTTCAGGCTGGCACTAATGTGAACAAGTTCTTACTTGAAGAATGCCAAAGATAACTCTTCTTCTTTCTCCACCTAGGTGCAAAGAGTGCATTGATTTTTAAGTTAATTTTATGTGGGTTAAGATGAAAAATCTGTTTTAAAAGGAACTTTCCAAGTTTTTTAGTTAGCAGTTGCTGCTTTGAAGTCTTCTGCATGTGCTATGGATAACACGCTCCACAAGCTGATGGATGAAACAAATACTTTTTAGCTATGTTTGGTGATCCAGACACTTATATAGTGGAAATTAACGGATTCAGGAAAATGAGAACAGATTTCTCTCATGAAGCTTTGACCTTCTACCTTTTCAATGGTACCATGATTGGGTTTTTTATGGCTACATTATGAAAAGTCAAGACCAGACACATTTCCCCTTGGTCTGCATCCTGTTTTTGAGAACAATAGCTGCATTTTTGACACAGTGCCAGCCTGTAATTCATGCTTGCCTGCATCCCTTAGAGCACAGACTTAGCTGACATTATAGTATTTTGGTGCCTTGAAATGACTTTTCCAATTAGAGCAGATTTATTTTTCTGAATCAATAATATTATTTCTAAATATTGAAATAATTTAGGAATAATGAACGAGGAAGAGAGGCCTCATCTCTTGATGAAATATGGGCACATAAATTCCCTTGACCTAATCTCCAGTTCACCCAAATACAATGCAGTTCAAAAGTTCAGCTTGGGATCAAACTTCATTGCGTTTATGTCCTGTTCGGGACCAATAGCTTGAAATGGATGAGAGGAATCCAGTAAAGAATGAAGGGAGAGGAAGGCTGTTGTCAGGACGGAGCAGGCAGAAATGCTGGGGAATAAAAAGCAAGAAATACATTGAAGGAATGAATATTCTCTACAAAGCCTTACTTTTGATGATATCGCAGGCTTTCACACAGTTTGTCCTCTGAGTATGGTCCAAAACATGGCTAAATGCATCAAAAAGGCTGAGCATCACCTAATGTCATTACCAGTCCCATAGATGTAGAGCAAAAAGTGAGCACCAGCAGTAGCAGAACATTCAGCGGTGTGAATGAAACTATTCCACCTAAGGGTTGCTCCAAAGGAGGAACTCAGATATGCTGGTTGAATTATCCTGGGAGAAATAAGCACATTTTTCATTCATGGAACAATGAATCAGGCACTCAGGCTGATCTGAACACCCTCCAGGGTAATCAGAGTTGTCTCAGAAGCCTCAAATAATTCACATTCCAACATCTGGAAGTCCAAACTGATGGGAAAGTACCCCCTCCTTTCCCCATGCATAAAGCCTCTTCCAGAAGACAGTCTCTGCTGGGTCCTGTGGGTTCAGGATTGATCCCAACATACATTTACATCAACATCACCACCGAGACTGTAAAAATCCACCCAATATTTGACTTTGATTTTCTATGTGTTTCTTCCTTCTTCCCTGCTGATTCAGTATGTTTAAAACATCCCTTTCTGTTTATGTGCTTTAATTCTTCCCCTTCCACTGCAAACCAACTCTCATAACCTTTCTGCAGAGGTCCCATTTTTCACACCTTTCCCAGTTGCTGCTGCTTCCCCTCTGAACTCTCTCACAGTGTCTGACTGGAAAACTTTGCCAGGTTTTGTAGCCTCATGCTTGAGAGAAAGTATCAGGGATCTTGAGGAACGCATTTGGGAGCTCTGGAAATACAGACAGCAGAAGGGGGGTAGGAGCAACTGCCATGGAATCCGGTCTTACGAGCTAACAAATTATTCCTAGTTAGGATGTAAATGATACTGGATGTAATCTTAGCCTGTCCCATTTGTCAAGTAGAACATAAAGCTGGTTTAAACTACTTCACAAGTAAGGAGAGGTGCAAGTTGTGAGGGCTTGGCTTCTGAACGGATTGTAAATTGGCCTCATTCATTTACAGCTGAGATGTCTTCAAGAACTGCACTGGCTTAACCAGAGGAATGATTGCCATACTTTCCCAATGCAGATAGTATGCTGTGTCTTTATTTCTAACTTGTGGGGCTACCTGAAACCGTGTGGTGGGAAAGCAAGGGAGTTTGGGGTGTTTATATGAAAACCAGCTAAATCTTAGCTGTATTTTAGTTAGAATCAAAGAATCACAGACTGGTTTGGGTTGGAAGAGAGCTTAAGATCATCCAGTTCCAGGCCCTCCCCATGGGCAGGGACACCTTTCATTAGAGCAGGTTGCTCCAAGACCATTCAAACCTGGCCTTGAACACTGTGATGGAGTGAGGCATTCACAACTTCCTTGAGCAGCCTGTTATGGTGTCTCACCACTCTCACAGGGAAGAATTTCTTCCTCATCTCTGACCTGAATTTCCCTGGTTGAAGTTTGAGCCCATTACCCCAATACACTTGTAATGTATTATTATTTATCATTAATAATAAGTTATTAATTGAATAAAGCTTTTTTATTATCTTTGTGAAAGGAAAGTTAGGGAGATCTTTTCATTTCACTTTCTCCAAGTAAATCAAGATCTTTCTTTGAGGTAACACTTTGTTCCCATCACAACTGTTGCACAACACCACAATCCCAACAGGCAAGTTGTGAAATAAGAAGTGATAAGAAAAAAAAAGCCAAAGCACTGTTTGGGCCTTGAGATGTTGAAAACATCCTCAGACCACAGTAAGTGGCTTGTTTAACCATGCATCATTCAGGTATTCTACTAGGAGACATACGAGATGACTTTGTGTGGGTGAGCTTAGAGATCTACTGAAGAGTAGAAGGGAAGCACACGATGCAAACTGACTGAAGTGACACATTCTGTAGTACACAAACACGTGATGTCATTGCACTTTTATTGCAGTTACTCGAAAACCTCCCTGTGAGCAGTCTAAGGAAGCTGGAAAAGCAATTACACCGTGGGAATAGCAGGGAAGCAGATAGCATGACATTGGATGTGCACAGGCAGAGAGTTGTGCAAAAGCTTCCTGGATGAAATGTGGTCTTGATTTCTGGTTTTGATTACTCTTTAAGAGGGTAAACTGACATTAGACTTCAGAAAGCAGATCTACCATATCAAACAGTGCAGCAAAGGACGTATCAAACAGTGCAACAAAGGACTCAAGAGTGCCTGTTTTTCAAATTAGTTCTGATTTATCTGAGAGTGGGTTTGACTGGATGACCACAAACTGTGTTTATTTGCCTTTGAGATACCCTGGGGTATGCTGCCTGGCCTCCAGCTTGCAGTCAGGAATAGCTAGGTTTCCTCTCTATCCTTTGTCATCCCTGCAAACCCCAACAACAGCCAAATGGCACTAGTTTCTTGCCATACACCAAACTGTCAATGTTTAGGCAACTGACTTAAGTTTTTAGGTCTGGGTTAAGATTACGCTCTGGTTTGCATCAGCACCAGTGTGGCAGCAGGGCCGGGGCAGTGACTGTCTCCCTGGCACTGATGAGGCCATACCTCAAATCGTGTGTTCAGCTCTGGGTCCCTCACTCCAAGAGAGACATTGAGGTGCTGGAGAGGGTCCAGAGAATGGCAATGGAGCTGTGCAGGTCCTGGAGCACAATGTGATGGGGAAGGGCTGAGGGACCTGAGGAGTTCAGATGGAGAAGAGGAGGCTCAGGGGGGACACATCATGGATTGTTTTTCCCCTCGGCAGAAACGGAATTGCTTTAATCAGTACGTCAAGCAAGATGGGAGCGTGATACTTCCCAAGTGTTTTGTTCAGACTCTTCTCCTGTGCTTTTTGCAGTCCCAGGGCCAATTCATTGTGATGAGAGCACAGTTCCCTCCTCTTAAGTGCTCCTTAAGGTATACAAAGTTCTATATATCGAGACAAAGTTGAGGATAAATTAATAGTGTCCACCCGGCATTCCACTTGGACTGCCAAGGAAATCACGTCTTGAGAGATAGAAATTACCCATCTAGGTAGGGAAGAGAATTGAACCAACACTCTAGGTATGGGGTTATCATGGAAGCAGTATTTCCAGCTAGTTTGTACAGAGCTTTGTCCAGCGGCAGTGCTTCGGCACTATCTACCTGCTTAGGAGACTTTGCCGAGGGATGCTCAACAAGAGAGGCCTTTTGGGGCTTACACAGATATGAATGGTTTTGGGCTGTCTGTGGCATTTCTGACTGTGCTAAGGAGCAGACTGTTAAATACACAGGGAATTTCAACATCACATATAGTCCTTCAAAGACTTCAGGCACCAGATAGAAGAATCAACACCTGAACAAGCACTCAAAAGATTTAGATTTTGGACTTACATACCTAAAGTGGCAATTAAAGCACCAAAATACTTTTCTGGATGTTCACTGGGCATCGTTGTTCCCAAACAGGAAAAGACCTCAATTTATGAGTGATGGGTCCAGTTCAACAATGCAATAACTTGCCTGATGTCTGTGGTGAAACACAGAGGACAGATTAGAGGAAACATACGGTCTTGAGTCACATACGTAAGGCAAGAAACATATGCTAAGTCTGTAATGAAGAGCTTTTTCCAAGAGTAAGCAACAATTAATGAATGTGGGGTTTTGAAACTCTTCAATCTGCTGCTCTTGCCAGGATTTTTTGTTACAACATTTTAAAGTGGAAGGCAATGGAGTCATGTAACTTGTAAACAGTATTAAAAAGCACCAATTAGGATGTAAGTGCTCACGATGGAAGGAAGCTTTACAACAAAAACCATTCCTGAATAAAAATCTCACCTCATAGGGTCTCTTCTGGAATTCCAAAGGTTATTGCCATTATTTTACGTTATATTCTTCCTGTGTCCCAGCACAACTTGATGTGTTGAAACTTGAGGGGGTTTACCTCATTTCAGCAGCATAATGTTTTATTTTTAACTTCTTGTTTTGCTTTGCTTTGTTTTAGTGATAATTTGGGAGATGTTATTTAGCATTAATGGGTTGAAATGTTGCCTCATCTTCTCTAGAACGAAGATAATAAAAGCAAGCTGAATGCCTCAATGATTGTTTTTGTTGTATGAGAATATGCTCAATGCAGTAGGAACAGTTGGATTCAAACTGAAGCACTGAGCTTACAAAGGAAACATTTCCTATCTCCACATTTTTGTAATTTTAATGGAAAATTTTGAAAACACTGACTGTAATTTTGACCTGTGGTACTGAAACAATAAAAAAGGAAACACGATATGAAGTCAGACTTCCACAATCTGACTAACTCTGCCTACATCTGGCATCATCAGCCACTTTTGCCATCTCTTTGGACACTTGTGCTGCCGCATCCCTTCCACTTTCAGTGCAGGGAGTAGATACCACACTAACAGGCTCTGTTGCTCAGAAGTTTCCCTTTTACTCTATTTCTCACCCAAGTGCATGACCCATTCTTCTTGTTTTGCAAAGATTCCTAGAGTAATTCACATCGGAATGAGCCTCTGGAGAGCTCCAGACCAGTCCCTGATCAAAGCAGGGCCAAATTCAGTGTCAGAAGTGGTTGCTCAGGGCCCTGCCATCATGTGTTTAGAAAATCTCCAAGGATTTATCCAGTGTTTGACCTCTCCCTTTATGAAGAATTCTTTCCTTATGTTCAGTCTGAACTTCCCAAATTGCAGATCTCAGCGGTTGCATCTTGTCATTTAACTGAATGCTCCTGGGAGGAGCTGATGCTGTCTTCTTTGTAACTGTCCTTCCACTACTGACAAAAGAGTTTCCCCAGAATCTTTCTTTTCTCCAGGCTGAACAAGTTGAGCTCCCTCCATTTCTTTCTCAGATACCATGTACTCCAGCCCCCTGATCATCTGATGGCCTCTGCTGGACTTAACCCAGTTTGTCATTCTCTTCCTCGCACTGCATCTGTTCACAGTAACCAGATATGTTAAATATGCCAAAAAGAGCAGCATCTCTTGACTTTCTAACTAAGCTTTTGCAAATACAGCTCAGTGTGCATCTGGATATTATTGTCACTACCAAGATGCTGATTCATGGCCAACCTGTGGTCCACCCAGACCCTCAAATCCTCTTCTGCAAAGCTACTTTGCAGTCGTTTTATCCCATCTTATCCCACAAGCTTGTTCTGTCCAAGGTGCAGATAATTGCTGAATATAGAATCATAGGATCATAGAATAGAAAAGAATTACAGAATAGTTAGGGATGGAAAGGACCTTAGGGTCATCCAGTTACAACCTCCCCACCATGGGCATGGGACACTAAACCATGTCAACCAAGACTCTGTCCAACCTGGCCTTGAGCACCGCCAGGGATGGAGCATTCACAACTTCCTTGGGCAAGCTGTTGTACCATTGCTCTGATGTGGAAGGTCCCTCTGAATAGCAGCTCTGCCCCCAGCGTATCAATCACTGCTTCATTTAGTGTTATCCACAAACATCTACAAGCTGACCCATCAGCGTCAGTACAGAAATGAAGCTTAATGTGGTGTGCAGCCTTCCTTTCCTTTATTTCTGCTCTGTAATGATGCACTCCCTGCTTCTTATTCCATTCTGACCATTCTTTCCCCATTTGTCTTCCAAATTCCTGGTTAATCAGCACTTATTCCCCTCCTGTTCTCCCCGCACCCTCCCTCCTCCCCAGTTTCTTCACCCAGACCTTCTCTTTCGGTGGGTTTCCTGGCTGAAAATGGGTTTCTCTGTTTCTCTGGTTTTGAATCCTGGATCCTGGAGTCTGCTCTCCACTCCATTTTCTGGGAAAGTTAGAAACAGTAGAGAAGAATCTCTTCTGTTGTCACCCTCCAGTAGCCTGGTCTAGTGGAAAGTGTCCCTGTCCATGGCATTGGGGCTCGAACTAGATGACCTTTAAGGTCCTTTCCAAACCAAACCATTCTATGATTGTATGATTCTATGAGTGTTCCTTCTTAACTATTCTTCATAGCAGCTCATATTGCTTATGAACTGGAAAATGTGTGCCTTTTATGTAATGACTGCTAGAAATGGACAGGAGGAGGAAATCTGTGGGACTAACTTGGCTCTGCAACATGACAGAACAGTCATGATCAACAGCCTGGGAGAAAACTGACTTTCCCAGTGTTGCAGGACTGTTCCCTTCGATTTGCCAAAGTTTTGTTTAGTATTGTGTTGCATCAGCCTCCAAATGTCTTTCCATGTGAAAGAACATTTCACAGCCTAATGGGACCTCCTTGGAAGGCTCTTCTGTGGTTATTCAGTCTCTTTCCCCTCCTGTTTCAGTTTCACCTTGTTTCCCTGGTTACTACATGCTTGTGTTTGTCATCCCTCAGGAGTGGATGTCCTCCTGTGCTTACATGCATCACATATTTGCAGGCAGCTAGCATCTCACGCAGCCAAGGTACCTGAGTCTCCCCTGCCTTGCACAGATCAGGTCTGACTGCCTCTCTGCAAAGCTTTTGCCACCCCTCTCTTTTGCATGCTCTTCAGTTTCTAGTTGCACTTCTCAGGGTGCTGGGACATCTTGTCTAGGTTATGCTTTGCCTACAGAAGTTGAACCAGATGATCCTTGAGGTCCCTTCCAACCTGGGATTCTGAGTCCCGGTTATCCATCGTGTAGAGCTGAATTGTGCAAAAGCCCTCTTCTCTATGCCATTTGCCTTCCATCTTTCACTTCATCTTTCATTCATTTCTGCTCCTCTACTATCTGTCTCCTGGGCTCTCTTCTCACTTTTCCACTTCAGGAGATGGGCTGAAGTTTCACAGATCTCCTCTAACCTCTTAGGTTGAGAAGGTATTACTGCCCATTCCTCTGGAGTATGTTCAGCTCCCCACTGCTTGGAAGGAATTGCACCAACACCTTGTTTTCTCCTTTTCCCATCTCTCACCCTGAGCTCTCTTAACTTCCCTCATCCCCTTTTCCTCTTGTTTCTTGCAAAATCCATTTGGACATGGACCAGTTCATCACCCATGAGACACGATCTGCTCTGGCTGTACAGCTGCAGCATTGTCAGAAAGCTGCAGACCATAGACTCAAATTTGTACTTTCCTTAGGGATAATTTTCCTCTTTCACTCAAATTAACCACAACAGCAGGTGAATAATTGCTCTGTGAGTGAGGAGGTTCTCAAATTGGTCCTTCTGAGGGCAGACTGCAGGGCAGAGGAGGTGCTGGTGGGTGGCTTTTCTGTATTTCAGCTCTTCAGATGCTCAACATATCTGACAGAGCAGAAAACTCATTTGAAAGCAGTATATGAAACAATTACATATACACCTGGACAAGGTCAGTTTTTTCTAGGGCTCATATAAGACAAGGACTATGGTTTTGAGAGGTGGATTCAACTTTCTGGAAAATCAGACTTGTTTCAGGATTAGAGAAAAGCAGGCTGAAAATTTGGGCATCTGAAATGAATCAGTGATTGCTTTCAAAAATCTTGATCAAATTCATTCAGATGGATAGGCATGAAATAAGAATCCACAGCACCAGCACCACAGGCTGTTTATTATTACAGAAGATCATATAGAACAGGCTGTTCTAATTAAAGCTAAGCAAAGCTAATCCTGACGTGATGTATTTCTTATCCAAGCCTGCATGGGTTTGTGCCTTTGCACATGTGTGCACAAACCATGGAATCCCAGACTGGTTTGGCTTGGAAGGGACCTTAAAGCTCCTCCAGTTCCAACCCCTGCCACGGGCAGGGACACCTTCCATAGAGCAGTTGCTCCAAG
>JANRGW010038207.1:1050-40529 GCA_024733675.1 Psilopsiagon aymara | reverse complement strand
CTACAGTCCCTAATGAAGAGTCCCTCCCCAGCATCCCTATAGCCCCCTTCAGATACTGGAGGCTGCTCTGAGGTCTCAAATAATCTTTCTGGGAACAAGACAGACCATTAGACAAAGCATTCTTTACTCAAAAGTTTTCCCAGAGCTTTCAATTAACTAATTTGTCACAATTTATCTTCATAGCACTGAATTATAGAGATGCAACCAAATCTTGAGGTCTTTTACTCCCAAAGGCAGGATTTGCTTTAGAGGCATCTCTGTATAAATGAGCTTGTTAAGATCCTACAGCAGAGTATGTGGTTTTTCTATTGTCCTTATGGAAATCTCAATGTTTTCCTGGGATACTCTTTTCTAGGTCATTAGCAGGGGGAAAGGAGTCAAGTGAATGGCCCAAGGAGTCCAGTAAGACAGAAAACAGGCTTCTCTGTTGATGATAGTAGTTCAGAGATTAAAGGAGAGGGATTGATACCTCTAAACCCTGTTCTATTTTTACTCTTGTCTTTTTTGGATGCACACATTGTAAAGAAAACTGAACTTTTTCTGGATTAAAGATAAAATTAAGGAAAGGTGACGGCATTTTCAGATACAGATGCCTAAATTAAAGGAGGTAAATCCCCACTGAGGCAGATGAAATGGCCTTATTTTCAGCAGTGTTGAGCCCTTGCTTTTCCCACTAAGTTCAGTCAAAACTATGATTGAGAGCACGTGCAGAAATAAGGGACTTCTCTTAATGGAGGTCCAATATCTTTGAAAGGATGCCTAGGATTCCTCATGCTAAAAGCATTTGATCTTGCAAACATTGGGCTCAATTTCTAACTACTCTGTGAAGGGAAAATGCTCCTCTTGTCATTGCACCGCTGTCTGAGTAAACCTTGAGGATCAAGGGGGTAATGTTTCAGAACAAGCTGATGGGATCTGAGTGGACCAGGGCATTTACAGCTTTGGGTTTTTCCTACAGATACCACCAGCGAGGAAACCAGTTTTGGCACAGCTTGAGCACCACTGAGCTCCGTGAACTTTATGCGTTGGGCACTATCCATAACGATCTCTATGTAATAGGAGGGCAAATGAAAGTGAAAAATCAGTATCTGGTCACAAACAGTGTGGAGAAGTATTCCATGGAGCAAGGCACCTGGAGAACCACAGCACCTCTTCCTGTACCATTAGCCTGCCACGTGGTGGTGACAGTGAAGAATAAGCTCTATGTGCTGGGTGGATGGACACCACAGGTTAAGAAATGTGCCGGTTACTTCGTTTTGTTTGTCCACTAACAAATTCTGTTGTACCATTTTATGGTGCTTCTTGCATAGGAAAATGCATCAGTCATTGCAGAAGAATATATTGCCCACATTCATGGAATCGTGGAATCCCAGACTGGTTTGGGTTGGAAGGGACCTTAAAGCTCATCCAGCTCCAGCCGCTACCACAGGCAAGGACACCTTCCACTAGAGCAGGTTGCCCAAAGCCCCATTTCTCTGCTTAAACATCTCTTGTAGGAAAAGCAAACAGGATGATGAAGAGTAATGTCCATCATTTGCCATCCTCGCTGTAAATACCAACCAAAGGAAAGGCTGTGCTTTCATAGAGGTGTGCACAGTGAGCAAGAGTTTAAAATACACCTCCTCTGTCAACACGGCTTCCAGCCTTTCCTTTCCTCATTTATCATCCTCTCAATTTGTGTAGGTGTCAGTAAATGGTGGAATTGAAACTATACAGGGGCCCCTAACTGAGCCCTGTCTCCAGAAGTGTGCATGCAGGTAAATTCCAGGGACAGATCTATATATGAAATTTAAAGTTCAGCTCAATTCCTTGGGAAGCTTTCTTGGGTAACTAACATTCATTTGTTTGATTTTCATTGTATTGTATTCTCTGGAACAGAGATCCCTTTAATTGATCCATTCATTTCAGTTGCAGTGCTTGGCCATGTGAAGTTTTAACAGGAATTTTCAGCAGGACCACAGACACCAGGTTCAGTAGTGCAGGGAATACAGAGACCTAGGCTACAAGGAAGATGGATGTTAAGAGCAGTACTTGCTCTCTCCTGTTGCTCCCAGTGTAAAAGATCTTAATTTACATTCTTATTTACTGCTCAGTGCAGCTTAAGTTTGAGCACTCAAGATAGAGCCCCGCATTTACCTGACAATGAAGAAGAGCATCTGTAATCCTATTGCCGACAGCAACATGTTCAGCCTGTCATCCCATCTCATTGGTTTGTGTTCTCTTGAAATAATTCACTGTTCAAAGTACTGCAAAGTGAGATGCATGAGCAAAGAGTTCCACCTCTTTGGATGTTTTGAGTGCAGGAATTCCCAAAGGAGACAACAGGAAGATCAGAGCATATTTCTGATAGCGAAACACCTGAGAGAGGATAACTCACTATTTAAAGGATGAAAACAGGGAAACACTTCATGTAGAAACAATCTGTGAAAGAACTTGAACTGAAAGCTATGTCATGTAACAAGGATGGATGTTGAAATCAGACAACCAGCTTTGTCTTGCTTAATAGATCTCTGGACAGATTTTAAGGGGGGAAAGTGGTTTAGAAGTCAGATTATTGAGCCAAGAATGGCTTTAATACACAATACAGGCATCTTGAGAATGCCTGAAGGTGATGCCTGCCATCCAGTGCTATCTGAAACAATCCCTGGAGTCTGAGGTTATGTACAAATAGGCTTGAGATGAGCAGATTAACAGTAATAGATTAAACCCTATATCTTTTCAAGATCAGGGTATACCTGAAGAGATCGGAACAAATTAGCTAAAGCGCTGCAGAGCGCCGAGCTGTTGTGGTACCACGTAGCTCCACCACTCACCTGCCAGATGCAGTGATTGTAGAGCTGGGGCTACCACAGCTGCTCTATGAAAGCGGATCAGTTCCTTGAGCCAGGAGCTGTTCCTGTGCTCAAGCACTGACTGTTCTGTCAATCCTGAGCTAATACTAACTGCACAGCACTGGTGGAGTGCCCTAAATGTGTGTGTCCGTTACAGAACAGAGATAAATACATGTTCCCATCCCGCTCCGGCTTTGTAATTGAAACAAGACAAGGCAAAGTCAAGCCAGGACATTAAATGACAGCTTAGGAGGGCAAGGGTGTGACTCACAGCAGCATTGCTCTGGCTCAGTATTGGTCCAGCCTCACTGATGCCAGCAGAGCTAAAAAGCAAAGTGACTCCAGCCTTGGTAATGGGGAGCTCTTAAAACTGGCCCTTGAGACAGAGAGGAGGGCTGCTGGATGTTCTGTACATAAAGGGCAGAGGGTGAGCTCTGGGGTGAGCGGTGCCATGAAAATGAGATAGGATGTGAAATTACAGCATGTCAAGCGGCGCCTGCTCCTAGGTAAATGCTTACCCTGTGTGGCAAATACGCAGCTTACCCCTCTTTCACTGGATAAAGTAGTGTTTCACACCACAGAGAAAGAGCATGCCCCTGAGCAACCAGGGAGCAACCAAAGGACTAAGTATTTCCTTTGCAGTTTGCCTGCTACTACCTTGCCCATGATGCTAGTGTTGGGAAGGTCTTTTGGGAGAGAATAATAACAAAGCAAGCACGAACACATACAACACCTATCAGAAGCAAGCAAAGTCATTCTCTCCTCCTCACTTTCTCTACCTGAAACCTTTCATCCCAAAATATGTCAGGATCCTCCCCCCACAGCCTACTGCTTGCGTTCAAGGGTGTTGTAGCCAGAAAACCTAATCTGAGTTCCCTGCATCGTACAAGACAAGAAGATAAAGGGGAAGAAGATTAGAGAGAACAAGAGGAGTAGGAGTACTAAAAGACTATTATGGCAGCACAGATTAGCAGGGGGATAGGAACTTATTATAAAAGCCACTGAAGTTACAGCAGTTGAACAACATTACTCTGGTTAGGCTGACTCAATAAACACACAAGTGACTTGAGAGTAACTTATGTATATATAGAGGCCTGAGAAATGCCAGCAAAGTACCTCAGTGAGAATCACAGCATGGGCTGAGTAACAGTGGGAATAGATTTCAACCTTTAGCAGGGAGAAGGATGTCAGACTGGTTTTCCCTCGATTATTAGGACTTTAAAGCAGCCTTGTGACAAAAACAATGTTCAACCATAGCCAGAACCCACAGATGGGTTCATGAATGCACTGTTATAACCCAAAACCCAGCTTTATCACTGCAGGATACGGATGACATCTTACTCCTTTGCCTTCCACAACGTGCTCCCAGCCACAAGTCCTGGGTGCTGTTAAACCTTAGGGAGCATGAATCACTTTGCAGCTATAATTGATGTGTTTATGTTATTTATCTGCCGAGCTGTCTGCTGTGATTAATTGCATGCAGGCATGTGCAGGGGGCTCCAAATGTTGTATTATTACATGGCTGTCATATTTCATGCAGATGGATCTGCCTGACGATGAGCCGGATCGATTAAGTAACAGAACATTTCGGTACGACCCAGGCCAAGACAAATGGGCAGAAAGAGCACCGATGAAGTACTCCAAATACCGCTTCAGCGCAGCTGTAGTCAACAGCGAGATTTATGTCTTGGGTAAGAGGAAACAGATTTTGAGCAGAGAGTACCTAACTTGTTCTTCTTTACAGCCATTTGCCTCTGCGAAGTGAAATACCTCACCCTGTGCTAAGTCCTGCAGGACAAAGTACGTTGGGCTAAATAGACATCATTTTTCTCAAGTTATTTTCCCCCCTCATCACTTCTTTTTTCCTCAATATATGTAGCTTAAAGTAAGGGAATGTTTGGTGTTCCAGATTAATAGACTTTGCTTTTTAAACCCCTTTTCTTGGGAGTATCCATGTGTGCTCTAAATAACTCCTGATTGCCTGTTTTCACAAATCTTGTGAGGACTTTAATGCCCATAAATCTGTATGTTTGGTTGAAACTGGCCAAGAAGTGCAAAAGCTATGAAAGGCAGGCAAAATGATGTAAATGCAGCTAGAGAGCACACGTGTTGGGGGGTAACTGCACAAGTCTTGTTTCCTTAGGAAATCAAGTAATACTAGAGCTAATTTTTAGTGGAAAGACAAATCTGACCCTGAGCCAAAAATGATTTGTCAACAAATTCTACCTTTGAATACGCTGCTTAAAATCCACCCTTAACAGGATGGGTTGAAATGGAGATTTATCTGCACAGTCTCCACGGGCATCCTGCATACTGCACCTATGTAAGATCCAGATCTGCTGGAGGTAGAGGAAGGAGAAGGAAGGGGGATGAGGTGGAAATGGGTAAATGCAAGATATGTTCTGTATGCCACGATTAAGCCCTGCTTCCTAGCAATAAAAACATGAAATAAATACATAGCTCTGGCTCGGTACATAAAGATGCTGCAGAGAGATGAGACTTCTGTCAAGCAGCTCTGGAAAGCAAAGTCCTTAAATGAAGTTTGTCAGCTCTTTCGGGCAGGATCTCTGCCTTCCTGTACAGTTCATACAGGTGTCAGCACATTCAGGATTAGGTGGAACTCCAGAGCATAGATGAAAAATCACTGCAGAGAAAGTTCATCCTCTCTAATGTCTCTGAATGTGATTTCTGTCATCAATCTGATGCAAAAGGCAAAGCACTAGCTTTGAATAAGATGCAGCAGCAGACACTGATATACAAGTCTAATTTCTGCTCTCACTCGTGTACGTGTAAATCTGTAGTAAGTATTCTGCTGATCTCAATTGTGTTGTGTTAGGCTTGTTTTGTTCAGACACTCAGCCTTTGAAGTGTTAATTTCTGACAAGCCCTGTTGGCACAGAGTATGCAGTCACTGTCCAAAACCCCCTTCCCAGCCTAATCACCAGCTCCAAGCATGTAAACCCCTAATCACTTCAATGGAATTATTCTAGAGTCACTCTGATGGAGGAAAAATGAGGGATAAAATAGAGGGTTTGGTCTGAGTAACACCATTGTTTAGGAACCTGTATTATGGGTCTGAATCAGCAATCCTGCAATATAATTGTCTGTTTGTCGGCTAATGTTCCTAGAGATTCTTATGCTATTTATACAGTGTACATAATCCTCATAAAGCAAATGAACAGCATTTCCTAAGGCTCAAAATCCTTTCTCTTATTCATCCCATTTGATGGTCGTAGCTCTTTCTCTCCATATTTTCCCAGGAACATAACTATATTGGTTGGAAAGCCCAAGAAAGAGCGGTATTGTGTTCTTAATGACAGGGGCAATTGAGACACTTCTGGAAGCAAACCAGATGGGAGGGCTCTATTTAAGGTCACACATTTTAATCTCTTGCTTACAAAAATATCCTTTCCAGCTCAGTCTCTGAAAACTTCCTATAGCCAACACACATATTGGGAAAATTTATCCACATAAATTAGTTTGAATGCCATAGTCATTAGCTTGTGTTAAGGCACACTGAACTGCAGGTCACTGGTAAACACTGTTCTATCACCATGACAGCTTCACCCATGTGGTGGTTTTATGTCATATAATTCCTGCTTTATAAATAAGAACATATAGAAGGATGTTAATGAGAAAGTCCATTGGGAGATTTAGGAACAAGGAACTTTTCTTTGTCCTCCTTAGCCTGGCAGCTCACCTCTTGCAACTTCTTCTTTTCCCCCCGAGTTCTTGCTAACAGCTTCTTTAAGAAGTTGTAAGCAGTCAAATGGGGTTCAATTAAATCCTGAACGCCTCGATCATAAAATCCCTGTTAGAATATATACTTTGGGGTCTCTCTGGCAAGGAAAGTGTGTGCAGGAAGGGCTTTAAGGAGACATTTTCACTTTCCTGCTTGGGTATTAATGGTGTGTTTGAATAACACCTTCTTCTAAAATAAACATGTCTATTTTTAAGTATGCTTTGGAGTTCTGACAAGTAGCAGCTCATGGGCCTGATCCTGCTCTCTTACACATGTGCAACAGCCTCCGTAGTGCCTGTGTGCAGGGAGGAGCAGAAAAGGCAGAAGCTGGGGTGATAGAGGAGGTCAGAAATGCTTTCTACTGACTCAGGGCGTATCAAAGGAAATGAGACCAAGAAATTAGAGGAGAAAAGGGGCTGGAACCAAAGCACTGACCATGCTTAGGAAGACAATCGTTTGTTTTTTCAGGCCTGCTTCTAATCAGTCCTTTGCCCTCGTGCCTTCTGCAAGCTGCATTACCTCATCTGCTGGGCTCTGCGCTAGTAAAGAATGACAGTGCTTCTCGGTTGCACCCTTGGAAGCACCTGCCAGGGTTAGCTTTATGGCTCCATCTTCCCCCAGGCACCAGCCCTTGCTTTGCAGGGAATGGGAGCACAGCCTCAGTGCTGAGCCTCTCAGCTTGAGTGCTGCTGAGGAGTAATGAAGGGAAACATTACATGAGAGATTAGCACTATTACATCCATTGTGCATCCCAGAGATCAATTTAATAGTGTATTATTCTGTGGGAAGCAAAGCTTAGATTTCACTTGCTTATTGGGGAGTTACTGCCGCTTCTTTTCCCCCACCCTTTCCCCAGGTTCTTTTGATAAAAATTTAAAGAGGCCTTAGGAGGAGTGCGTGCTGCTGGGCTTTGTGATCTGAGGACTTAATGATGTGATGAAGAACTACGGTGCCAGTGTCCTGAGGACACTAACAGGCCTTGAGCATCCTGACCAGCTTCACCTGGGAACTCCACCCACACCCTCTGCCCATAGGTCCAGGAGCATCATCTAAACACAGGCTTGGGGAGTCAGCCTTTCCTCATCACTTTGTGTTTGCTTGAGAGCTGTGGGTAGGACCTTCTGCAGTTGTCTGCCTCTGGCTGCGTGGAGCTGAGCCCTGATGGTGAGTTCACTACCTGTGTCACCTTTCCTTTGGAAGCAGCTCTGCTCTTGTTGCTCCCCAACGCGCTGCCCTGGCTGCGAGGCTGTAGTTCATGGCAAATTACAGGTGACTGTTAGTGAGGGGAGCCAAATGAAATGGTGTGAAGTTTGATGTTCAGAGGTTCCCACCACCCTGCTCCACTCAGTGGAGTACATAGGCTCTTTTCAGCCTTATCTGGAACCCCAGCCCCTTGTAGGTGTCTTTTTGATCAGCTCTCATGCAATAAGCAATCTAGTCTCAGATCTGGGTGCCTATTCTGGGGGGAGGGAGCGGTCCATGTGGGGCTCAGCCGGCTGACAAGTTTAGCTGTATAAGAGCTCGGTGTGAAGGAGCCTTGGAAGTGCAACTGCTCTGTGTTATTGCCTGCTCCAGCAAGTAGCCATGGTGTGGGTGAAGTGGCTGGGTTCATAGCATCCCAGAGTGGTTTGGGCTGGGACACCAAAGTTCACCTAGTTGTAACTCCCCTGCCGCGGGCAGCAGCACACGTAGGTTGGAATGTTCCTTATCTCTTTGAATGTAACTGCATGTCAGCCTCATTCCTATGGAGATACACAGCTCTATCAAAGGTGCTTACTTTCTTTGCACCTGCTGAACTAATTATTACCAGTGACTCTTTACCACTTTGCTGCCGCTCCCCTTCCAGTGCTGGGAGGCTGTTCTGTTATTAGAACTCACGTGATTTGCATTGCATTCAGTCTTCTCTGATGAGCGAGGGGCAGGTGACCTCTCCAAAGCGATCTGCTTTGTCTTCAGCCAGCTACGAGCTGTGTGTGGGTATAGCAGGGCTCAGAGCCCTTCCTCATTGGGATCCTGGAGATGTGCTAATGCATCACCTACCCTGCTCTGCCTTGCTTTAAAGGCTCCTCCACCCTGATTTCTTAATAAAGATCATGTATTTAATTTATATATTTATTTTGCTAATGGAGCTCCATGTTAAATTTAAAGTCCATTAGAACCACTGCTTGCAGAATGCCCTTGAAAGTGTTTGATTGCAGAATCATCCAGGCGTGGTATGAAAAGCTCTCAAGCATTAATGGCTTTGGGAACACAATGGTGGCTTCGCTGGCTTTTTTTAGTCCTTCAGTGGCATCTGAGATAGGGAAAGTGCATTGTGTAAAGAGCCTAACCTGCTGAAAGGGTGTATTTGTAAGAGGAGGGGGCAAAGCTGAGTTAGGGGATTAAATCCTCTGGTGTGATCAATGTGCAAATGATGGGAATGTTCAAAACTCCCAGGGAGAGATCCATCTTCCCCCTGCACTGAGGATATGTAATCGGGCTTTTTGCAGAGAACTAAGCCAGGTGGTGCTGAATTCACCTGCCCTGATTGTGATGAGATATGGGAGTGTGGTTTAATGAAGGACCCTCCTCAGAGTCCATCACAGAATGGGCATGGCAATAGTGATTGCTGCCCTTTGGATACCTGTCAGGACTTCAGGGAGGCTGTGACACAGCACTTGTGCTTTAATGACCCTATCGCTACCTCTGGAGGGTTTAAAGAATGGTCCCAAGTACAGGTTCACATGAAGCAGGTGGGCTGCTTGGCACAAGAGTCCCCCCAAAATGACCTAAAGTCAGGAGTTTGGACTGGATATAAGGAGGAAGAAGTTCTTTACTGTGAGGGTGCTGAGGCACTGGAACGGGTTGCCCAGGGAAGCTGTGAATGCTCCATCCCTGGTGGTGCTCAAGGCCGGGTTGGACATAGCCTTGGGTGCCATGGTTTAGTGGGAGGTGTCCCTGCCCATGGCAGGGGGCTGGAACTGGATGAGCTTAAGGTCCTTTCCAACCCTGACTGTTCTATGACTCTAAATAAAGGCAATCCTCACAGTCTGTACTGTACTGTAAGAGGTCTCCCCTTGCACTCCTAATGCTTTTGAGAGCTGAATGAAGCATCCAGTGGGAGAGGATGATCTGGAGTCATGAGAGATGCAGCACAAAGCAGCCAGAATTGCCTGACACAGCAAGTTTCTGTCTGCCAACTTGAAGCCTCCCGTGGTATTTACACTGTGCATGACGAATGGTGCTGTTAACGAATGATGCTGTTAACGTGAGGTGCCTGCGCTCTGCTGCGGATGTGAATTGATTTAAAACTGAGATTTTGGTTTTCATCCTGATCTGTGTATTCAGTTGGTTGGGAAGAGGCCTGAGACATCAGCCTCCATAGGGGAATGGAAGTGATGTCTCACAGCAGCATTTCTCAACTATGGCAGCTGGGAGCACAGCGAAGCGGAGTCTGATATCCCCGGAGTCCTTTGTTAGCAATATTTGAGGGTTCACATTGCTTTGGAAGAGGAGATTGAAATCCTTCATTTCTTATTTTCAGAGTCCTGTTTTTCCAAGCTTGAAAATGAAACTTTGCTCCCCTCTGATTTTCCTTCTTACTTCCTATTGGCTGAGAACTTGGCTTTGCCCCTGTTGTAATTGGATTCATCTGAACCAACTGCGCAGGGTGTAAATAAAAGGGGGATACCTTGGAGCTTCAGGTCTGCCTGTGATAATGGCAGGATTAAAGGAGGTTACCTTGAAGTTGCTTAAACTGTCCAGTGACTGTTCCAAAACCACTTTGCAAAGTGGCAGCTCTTCAGCTTGGCAGAAGATGCTTCAATAGGTCATGAACAAAATACTTGGTTCTTTTCATACACTGAAACTCTTAGGGATGGGGAGCCCTGGATTGGCAGCCCAGCATCTCCATGAACTGGCAATTGGGAGTATATTGGAGTAGGTCACTGCCTGTGCTATATCACTGTACCTGATTAGTTCTGTTCTCTCTGGAGTTACCATCCCTGAAGTTACTCAAATTAGAACCAGGCAATAAAAACACACTAAGAAATAAACAGAGAATACGGCTCTAGAAGAGTTCTGGGGCATTTTGTTCGCTTGAAATATTGAGGCAATCAGCAAAGCTGTTTCTGTTTGACTCTGACGTGCCAAATGCATTCCCTACCTGGTTCCGTTCGTTCCTCTGACTGTGCAAGCTGCTTTCTTATTCTTCATAGGATGAATTTTCTTATGGGTGAGTGCATGTTCCTAGTGGTGTACAGCAATGTCAAATAGGCTGGCTTGATAACCAGCAGTGGTGTCTTTGGCACCACAGAACTGTCTTCTGAACAGATCAAATTCATCTGTTTGGAGCCTTAGTATTATTGGTTCCCAGTTAAAACTGCCATGAGTATCATTTCCTACATGACACCGCACTGTGTAGAGTGCCCACACCCTGGCAGCAAACTATCTTGCATGCTGTTTGTTGTGATTTTACTGAAGGATGCTGTGGAATCAGAAAGGTTGTGATAAGCAATAAATTGCCTTCTCAGTTAAAAAATCTGATTAGCCCTTTAAAATGTTCTTGGTAAATTTAGGGGAATTCAAGGACAGTCTCCTTTCCTTCAAGTGGCATCACTCTTCTAACCCGTTAAGGAGTGGGGGAGAAGAGGATAATGCTCTTGGCCTAAAGAATAATAGGTAAAAGTCTGACTACAATACAAAAAATAGCAGGTCTAGATTCTGAATGTTATTCTTGTTTCTAAGCAGTCGTAAGGAATAGTTCAGAGAGACTCTGCTGCAAGAAAGGCTCAGCGTGGGGGTGCACACAGCTCCCTTTTGGCCATGGAAATGATTAGCAAAATTCCACGACCGTGATTATTGCTCCCCTCAGTTCTCTGAGGAGAATCCAGCCTCCGAGGAGGAGCCCATAAGAGCAAATGCTGCTTAGCTGGGGGTGTTGAGCTAGTCATGAGAGCATCAGGTACCCAGAGGAGAACCTAATACAACTGCTAGGACCTTGCTGGTGGGTATCAGGACAAGTAAAGATTTGCTGTGCATGGGAAGGGAGCTGGAAACCAAACCCAGGGAAGGTTTTCAAATTCAAACATCGAACTGAACCAAATGCTCTTAACTTCAGAGGGGGGAGAGCTTTCTGCTGGTGATAACCAACACTGAATTTGCTTCTGGTTTTTCAGCTCTGATGCAGGGATAACTGCTCTTGTCTTTACCCAGCTCTAAAATCCAGATCAAGAGTACAGTGATGGCAAATCTGGAGCACTGCGGTCCCCATTTACATGCAGTTGCCTCTTGCAAATACCTTTTGAGAATGCAGAAAAGGTGGAAGAAATACAGCCCATACTAAAAGGTAGATGGGAATCCACACGCAAGCAAAGGTTATAGCACCAGGGGCTCCTTTCTCTCACAGATCAGCCTCACAGCACTAGGGGCAATAGGTTTTAAAAGCAGCCTTGCAGAGGTTACACTTGCGGCTCTTCCAGGTGCATATGCAAAGGCATAATCACATGCCATATAATGCATTTGGGATTTGCACAAGTGAGCAGTCCTCGGCGTGTATCTGGGAAGCAAGGCTCCGTATGGAAACTGCTTGTGTATTGCAGTCATTTTAGGTTTCAAAGTGGTCACACACACATGCACAAAAGAACTGCTTCAGCATGCCAGCAGTGCTCATTACAGGGTATTGTGTCCACTGGCACAGATGGGAAACCTGTGAGGGTACGTCAGCATGTTAATTCTTGAGCAGCGGGGGCTGTGAATTCCAAAGCTGGATTTGATCACAGGAAAGGATTTGAAAAGGCAGCGTTCACACTGATTCCAGTGCACATCGAGACCCTGGGTATGCCCACAGCCTGTTGCAGTGTGTCCCAGCACCTGAAACCTGGGATCTGTTGTAATCCTGCGCACAGACTTTGAGCATCCCGATTCACCCTTCAGAAGCAGAGCTCCTCACAAGTAACTCAGCTGGCATTCCTGCACATTGGATGCGTTTGTTTCTGGAAGTTGATTTCCCTTCGGAAATGGGTGTAATCTTTTTCTTTTGTTGAAGACAAGTAAGGAACAAACCCAGGTGGCTGTTGGGTGAAATGTGAGGGTCAAATCCACTATCAGTAGTTAGAAAATGGGTTTTGATCCATTGCAAGTAGATGCTAAAGTGATTTGTCCAGCACCCAGAACAAGCCATCATGATGATTTCTACTACATAGGCAGAGAACAAGACAAAATACCTTTGCATTTTGAAGACATGTTGCTTGCCCTTCCTTTGGTACACGGCTTCAGAGAGGATCTTGCTTTGATGTCTGTAGATAACGTGCAGTAGCTTCTGCTTTGAGTTGACTTTCTCACAAGCTTCTGGAGCTGCAAAAGTGAAAAGGAAGGGAGGGAGATGAGGATGTGCACATAGAAGTGATGCTGCCAGCAATGTCTTTTTCAGCAGAACCTGGCATTGCTGTATTTGACCTGTGTGTCTTTTGCAGGAGGAATTGGATGCCTCGGTCACGACAGAGGACAGACACGGAAATGTCTTGATGCCGTGGAGATTTATAACCCTGATGGAGACTTCTGGAGGGATGGACCTCCAATGCCTTATCCCCTCCTCTCCTTAAGAACAAACTCCTCCAGCGCTGGTGCCGTGGAAGGGAAGCTCTACCTCTGTGGAGGATTTCATGGAGCAGGTACTGAGATGAGTCTGATGCTCTCTGTGTAGCTGAAATCAGTGCCACTGTACACACACTGACCTGGTGACCAATCCACCCTATCAGGTGGCACTGGTATGCCCTGGAACCCCAGAGCTGATTCAGCCCTTTGGACTCCCAGCTCCCAGTGTCAATATGAATTGTGCTCTGTTTGCCCTTTGCTTTTTTCCTTAACAAAACATAAAAATTAAGGATGTTTCTGGACTGCATTAAACCTCTACAGCCTTATCAGAATTCTGCTGGGTTTACATTCAGAGCTACTGAGATCTGGAGCTTAGTGTGTTATGGACATTAAAGAACTCGGGTATATTTGTTGAAGATTAAGGTGCTATGCATCTGTCCTTGGATAAGCTACCTGGCTTTCCCTATTTGCTTACATGCTTTTCTTGATCTGTGTTGAACAAGCTTGTGTATTTAATGAGTACTTCAGGTAGGGAACTGAGATACAAGGAGACTAAAATTCCAGATCTGGTGAGTTTTAAGTAATCCTAGCCCCATGGCCACCTTTCTTCTTTGAAGTCTTCTTCCTTCTGGCTGTTCTTAGCTCTATCTAAATCTCCAGTGCTGCTAACCGGTATTTCTTTCATCATAAATGCAAAGAGTCTCAAAACAGGCACGCTTAAACTCCCCTGCTGCCCCCCAATTTCCTTTCTAGGAGAAAGCAGCAATACAGATGCATTATCCTCTGCTAATAAATGTCACACCAGGTTCACTGTTGCCCACCTGGTGTCACCGGCTGATGTGTTCTTCGCCCTGCACTAACCCCAGTGGTGCTGACTGACTTGTATAACCAACCCTAAAGCTGCAGTTATTTGGGAGTGATGATTTTCATCTAGTTCACACCTCACCTTCCCCCTCTCTTCATGTGCTACTCTTTGAGGAAGCTGCTTCCTGAAAGCGTTTGTATGGCAGCTCTCTAACAAGTGTGTTCTTCTGATGGAAGTTCTGTGACCTCAGAGCTATTATGGCTGTGACACATCACTGTGTTTCCATAGCAAACGCTCTGTCATCGTATTTGTCTCTTTCTCAGCAGCACTACACAAAATGCTCAAGTTAGTGGGTACAAATCTCAACAGGCTGCCCAGGGCAGGAGTGGAGTACCATCACTGGAGGGATTTAAAAGATGGTGCTTAGGGACATGGTTTAGTGGCGGACTTGTCAGTGCTGGGTTAACGGTTGGTCTGGAGGACCTGAAGGATCTTTTCCAACCTCAAGAATCTTATGATCATTCGCACTGGAAAATGAAGCAGTTTCATTCAAGATGACTAACAGCTCAGTATGAGATTTTCTGCACAAAGAAGCTTCAGAGCAATAAAGACACGTGCTGCAAAATCCCACCACGTGCTGTCACTGAGTCATGTCTGAAGAGTGGTAGTGCTGGGAGAGGTTGGAAGTGCCCCTCTGTATTTCAAGACAGCCATCTCCTGTCTGATATATCTCCGGTACATTTGTGTAATGCCAGCTCAATGGGGTCCCCATTCATGATGCTACTAGTGCACTCTATATAGTTATGTATAGAATTCCCCTGGCCTGAAAGTGTTATTTAGATTGGAAAATGAGAAGTCAAAGTTGGAAAAAGCCAGTTTTGTGGTTACCTGTGCCACCCAAATTCTGACCCCCTACATGTGCATTTTGTATACCAGTGAAGAAACAGTATGTAATTGTGTGGTTACACATTGTTATGATCTATTACCAAGGGAGCCAAAATAAGATGCTCACTGTCAACTGTAATAATTCAGTTGTATTCACATGCTTGAGGAGCTGAGAGGAAGCTGTGCCTTAATGGCAGGCTTCTTAATGTGACTTTCAAGTTATTAAAGCAAAAAAGCTTTCTAAATCTTTATAACAGTAATTTTCTAGCTACCAGCATCAAGAAGAAGATGGCTGGAGTCCATACGCTGACCCTGAAGAGGTTCTCTGGCTGGCTTCTTGTGCTGGCCTTGTGCTCTCTGCATCCCTAAAGAACTCTCCAAAGCTGATCTGCTCTTTGGGGGTGAAGGGTGGACAGAGAGAGGGTGTTTATTATCATCAAGGCCAGGTTGGATGGGACTTAGAGCATCCTGCCCTAGTGGAAGGTGTCCCTGCCCGTGGCAGGGCTTTGGAACTGGATGAGCTTCAAGGTCCCTTCCAACCCAAACCATTCTATGACCTTTGCTATAGAGGAACTTGGAGAGGGTGGCTTGACTCTGCTCTTCCACAATTAGAGCTGCTCGGCAGCTTCAGGATATTCCTAGAACAGCATGTGCCACTGCTTTAGCAGCGGATCGGGTTATTTTGGAGCGTGCTTGTTTGGTTTTAGTCTTTCGCATTTCTTGGCATGTCCCTTTGGGTTCTGTGAGGGACACAGACAAGAGGATATTCCAGTTTTACAAAACGTTGTCATTTAGTTCCAACCAAGAGGAGGTTTTGGAACGAGCTGGAGGCACAGCTGTAGCCTCTGGGGTTTCTGCCTGCTGAAGGGCTGCTGGAAGCATTGAAGAATGAGTGCTTCTCAAAGCAGAGAATGAGCCAAAATCAGTGCTGCAATGGGCAGTCTTAGCCAATGTATATAAGGGGCTGGCACCAACTCCCTGTGTGCTATAGATCCGTCCCCAACTCTGAGCCTCAACTTGCCTTTGCATTTGTTTGAACACACTCTTGGTCCAGCAGCACGAAAGCTGAGCTCCTAAGGACATTGTTGCACCTTAATCTTACTTATATGTGCCATACTTTCTATGCCTTTCTGCACAAGTATTGACCTGAATGGGTTATTAGTGACCAGAGGTGCTGCACATGAACAAAAAGATGAAAAGCAGCCGTCAACTGCTCAAAGGGCCTTCAATTTGGATGAATAGATGAGTACTGCTTGGCTCCATATTGAGTCCTGTGTGACACTTGAAATCCTGTGATGGCAGGATTCCTACCCCATATAGCTTGCCTCTCACAAATCCTTGTCTGCTTGAAGGAGAATGAGTGATGCAGCCCCAACAGCATCCCCAGGAGCAGAGGAAGAGAAATTGCAGCTACTTAAAGTCTCCAGAGGGAAGTCAGCTGAGGGTAGTAATGCAGAGCACAGCCTCTCCAAAGGATATGTGGGCTCCAAAGTGGGTCCAGGCTTCCTCTGATCTACAAGGAATGCTGTCTGGTGTTGAGCTCTGTTGGTAAGCACATCCTTCTAAACCTCAAGTTTAGAAGCTTGCTCAAAGCCTGGTCGTGAAAGGGGAAAGGGATTAATTCAGCTGAAGTTTAGATGCTTCTCTGGACTGCCTACACTAAGACCTTAGCGACCCTGGGCTTCCTGCAGCATATGGAGCAGAAACACTGCCAGAAGAAGATTCAGGTCCTTGGTCCTTTACATCTGCTCTGAAAGACCTGAGGGCAATTCAGAACCCTGAGGATCTCCTTTGTCTCTTAATTCTCTGTGTTTCGATCCGGAAATAGGGGTTCTAACCTAGCTCACCTAAGGCAAGCACGTAAGGAGCTTGGTGTCTATGATTAGGTGGGAGAAATCACTCTGAGACCTCTGTGTTGTATCACTAGCCAACAAATGTTCTTACAGGCACAATAAGCACCCGAAAAGTAATTTCTTGTTGGAATTTGTTTCCTCAGCAGATCCTGCCGAAGCTCATTTGTTTGCCAGTAGTTTATATGAATTGGCCCATTTTCCATAAAACCATTATGGCAAATAGGAACCATTAATCTGCTTGTGCCTGATAATCAGCTCCAGCTCTCTATGAACTGTTAGAATACAGCGCTGTGTTTCCTGCTGTAACTGTGGGGTTTAACCCAGCCATTGCAGCCTGACTGTACAACGTTCCCATTAACATGGCTTATTTCCTTTGCCTTTCAATAGAACTAACCCTGCCCCTGCGCAGGCTGATGGCTATTAATTAGCACTGCCCAGTGCAGGGCAGAAGCATCCTCATTAGTGCTCCTTCCTGAAGGAGGTGGGGAGCAGCTCTTCAGGTATGCAGCATCACATGTGCTTGGAAAACGCCTGCCAGCTCGGGTTCCCTTCCTTTTTGACTGCTTCTGAGTGTTGTAGATGCCTTTTTTCCGGTGAATAACAAAGGCAAGGCTGTGTGCCTGACTGCTGGGACTGTGTCATCTGCTGTCAGCTTGAGGCACGTGTTGGTTGACTTTGTGTTGTTACTGCACAAATGTGGATCTTGTAGCCTGTTTCTGGGGGTTGTACCTTTAGTTGGTTTCCCATCACAGATGTAGGTCCAGCTGCCTGTTTCACAGACTTGAATTAATAAATCCAAATAGAGTGGATTGGGGCTTTTAATGTGGTGCATCCTGGCCTGTATCAGTGCTACTGTGACCAGCAGGGCCAGGGCAGTGATTGTCCTCCTGCGCTGGGCACTGGTGAGGCTGCACCTCAAACCCTGTGCTCAGCTCTGGCTCCTCACTGCAAGAGAGACCTTGAGGTGCTGGAGTGAGGCCAGAGAAGGGCAATGGAGCTGTGCAGGGTCTGGAGCAGAGTGTGATGGGGAAGGGCTGAGGGACCTGGGGGGCTCAGGCTGGAGAAGAGAAGGCTCAGGGGGGGACCTGATCGCTGCCTACAACTGCCTGAGAGGAGGATGGAGCCAGGAGCGGGCTGGGTTCTGCTCCCACCTCAATGCAAAGTAGGAAGTGCTTAACAGGTATGGAGCTAGCAACACCACTTAAAATCTAATGATCTGGTCAGCTAATGGCACTTGATGTAGAACCGTCTTTCTCTGAACTGGAACTTTGGCAATATCCCTCCAAATGTAGTTTATAGCAGAGAAGATAAATGTACTGCTTCCCCACTATATGTGTCGAGAAACTCTGTGCTGTGTTTAGCATCGTGTGTGGGACCGGAGCTGCTCAAAGCTCTTCTGTTATTTAGTTGCTGACACTGAGCAGAACTTTATTTTGCATTTAAGGGGTGTTACAGTCAGAGGAAGGAGAAGAGATATCATTGAACGTGGCACGCAAGAACCTCCATGTTGTGTTTGCGACTGATAGCCAAGATAGGGGATAGCGACACTGGGTCCTACGAGCTGTGTAATTCTGACTCTACAAAAGAGATATTTATTTACCCTATATTCGTTTTCTTTCCTCCTCATTTCCATAAACTGCAATCCATACATTGTAATGGAGCAGCAGTGCTTGCGGCAGTGCAGACCTGTGTAGTAATTACTGTATTCCAGCTGAGCTAATGAGTTTGTATCTCCACGTCATCCTCTCCTGACAGTGGACTAGCTTAATAGTTATTTATTTTGCCTGATCTCCCAGAAAGGCTGCTCCCCCTAGTCTCCTCCATTATGTGATTTAGATGGAGAATCATTCTAGTGCTTGTTTTTTATTATAGTGGTTATGGAACATTACTGGAATCAGATTAAATTTAGACATATTAAGGAGTCTGGCACAGTAAATACTGCACTTGTGAAGTTTGGGGGTTGAAGGACTGGAACAAAACCTGTTTCTCCAGCACCTTCCCATGTTCCCAGCTAAATAAAGCAGAGGAGCAAACCCCGGGCTGCCTATCTGCAGCACTGTTTGTTTCCCTCGGATAGCATTTACCGGGCAGCAATGAATAATTAAAGTTCTCCTGCCCACAGTTGTTACCATTTGAATAAATACCCCCCCCCCCCCCCCAATGAAGGGTTCAGGTCCCTGTGTTTAGCTCTGCTGCATCTCTCCAGCCCCCAAAATGCTATCTGACCTTTTGCCTAATTCTCCTCCAGTGGGAGAGCCCTTCCTGGGAGGGGCAGCCCATTTACCCTGCTCCTTAGCCACATCCTCGCTGCTGGAAATAAGCCCAGTGCAGGTGAGGGCATTGATGGGGAGCAGCATCTGCTCGCTTCAGGTCCACGTTCAACCTGCTGTGTGACAGCACCGTATTAGCAATTCAGTCCTGCTGCATACAAAGGCTCACAGTTTATAAAGGGTTAACGAGTGATTAATAGATATTTTTATGCATTCTAATTAATTGCTGAAGAGGTCAGTGGGTTGTTTAGAAACATGGCTTGTAGCCATGTATGACATCTTCTATTGTGATCTTAACTGCCTGTCATGCATGCAGTCTAAACATGCTCTAAATCCTCTATTAATAATGTATGAAGGCATTTAGCAACAGTATCTCAGGATGCTCTGAGATTGGTCATTCTTATTCTGATCTTTTCAGTTCTTACTCGTATGAATGGTGCATTGACTCCAAGAGACTGATCCTGATCATGCTGCAGGGATCTGTGATGTGCCATCACCTGCAGCACAAGCAGGGTCAGTGCTTGTCAGATTATGTCTGAAAGAGGCCATCCCTATGAACAACAGGCGAAATCAGTCCCAAGAAAAACAGCTGAAGTAATAGAATTAGAGGTTCCTTCCTGTAGACCATCCCATTCTGTTATATATATATGTACAATTAATATATTCATTATATTAATATAATAATTTAGGATATAATTGGTTAATTTTAATATATATAAATTTGTGAGTGAATGGATGGATCATGAAACCATGGTCCTGAAGAATGACACAGCAGAACACAAGGATGGAGGTCCTGGCTACGAGAGTCAATCTCTTACCTTACTCCATTCAGGTGCTCTGAAAACAGTAAGCTGCCACAGTTGTAAATTCCAGCCCCAACCTGCCTCCCAGCTTTCGCTGTGTCTGGGATGCTCTGCCTTGACTTTTAACATCAGGAAGGCTGGCCAGCGTGTTAAACAGCCGAGGCAGGTTCCCTCTCCTGTGTATTCTCTGCCTGCTCCTGCCCATAGGCACAAATGATGGATGTACTTGACCCCAAAGGCGTGCTCGCTGTGTTATGCTAGCAGAGCTGGTGGAGCGAGGGGACAGCTCACACACACAAATGGGACCGAAGGCCACAGACTTGATGAACTTATTCTTTTTCCTCCTGCAAATGAGGAGGCAGGGCATCTGGTGGTAATGATCTAAATGCACTGTTATCCCATTGCAGCACTAACGTGAATTCCCAAGTCGCCTAACTCCATATCGTGTAATTATGAAAGCAGCTATTAGTGGCAAGGCAGATAAGTAGCAGAGGCCAGTCCCATATGCTTAAAATCAGCCTCTGGTACAGATAATGGCATGCAAAACCCAGTACAAATCAGCAGCAGCGGCTGAACTGCTCCAAGGCAGCTCTGGGGTGGCCTTAGGGTGACAAGAACTGGGGAAGGCAGTGAAAGAAGCACCTGATTAAGCTCTGTGGGGACTGATGAGGAGCTGGCAAGCACCTTGTGGTGCTCCAGTCCTTTTTTTCCATGGAAAAAGCAGAGCAGGCAGTTAACAGTTCAACCACTACAGGATTGGTGTCTTTTCTCAATGGATTGATGGTGAAAGAAGGTAGAGCCAGATTGAACTCCAGCGAACCAAAATTCGGCATGCATGGGTTTGAGTTCGATGCTCTGAACACTAAACAGGCTATAGGAGAGGGGATTTATTTGTATTGGCTTACAAACCTAATAGCTGCCTGGTTAATAGTCCTGGATGACCTATACATTTCCTACCTGTTAACTATGATGCTTAATTCTTTAGCATCTGCCCCCCCTTTAACCCTCCCAACCCTGAATCTAATAATTGTATCTGAATGTGTGGTTCCAAATAAAAGAGAAAGCATGGTCAAAAAAGCCCCCAAATGGTAATAAATATTCACGTGGGAAGTTGTTCCTCCATCTTCCACCCTCCAAATCACCACTGGAATGCAGTTGAAAATACAAAGCCAAGAAAGCAGGTCAAGTATTTGTTGCCTGCAGTCATAGCAGGGTCTTTCCAAGAATGGTTCACGCTGATTTATGGTCAGTCCTGATTCAAATGACAGGAGAAAACTTGCAGCATGGAATGAAGTCTGGCCATATTTGGGGAGTGAATCATAAACCTTTAAGGGAAAGCAGGGCTGTGTGTATGTGCAGGCAATCACCCAGTGCGAATCCAGCTTTTTGCTGGGAGTTTTCTGCATATTCAAGGAATAATTTCATACAGAAAACTGGGGGGAAGTGTTTTGTTTGGAGAGAATATATATAATAGAATGCAATATGGAATAGAACAGAGAATTTACAGATTAGGCTCATTTTGCCTTCAGCCTGCTGTATACTTGCCTATATGAAAGACAATCTTTGCATTTATTAATTGGACATTTTCAGGTGTAAATCCAGTTCTTTCAGTGGGAAAAGATGATCCGTAGGCTCAGTGTTAGCCTTCAGTCTGCACTTGTACATTGAAGAGGCATAACTCTGCCAAACGAGCTCTGGCTTTGATGCACCACAATTTCCCATGGGGATAAACTCCTGCTGGAATTCCTGTTCCCTGTGCTGCTCTAGCCATATCCTTTCCTGTAGAGGAGTAAACCAGATTGTTAGAAACACTGTTCTACTGCTTGAAAAGGTTCTGCATTAGGGGTCGGTTTGCGCTATCTGAAGCATTTTAATACAAAGTGGTTTAATGCCCTTGCACAAAAGCAGTGTGGAAGTTCCCAAAAGCTTCTCATGATCACACAAGAAGGTGCAGAAAAATGCTGCCTTTTTTTGTAAGGGGAAAGAAAGCCTTTGGAAAGGAGGGAAATGCTTTCATTAGCTGAGGTGGTTGTTTGGCAAGTGATGCAGAATAATGCTGTGTATGACAAGGGGGGGCTGGGGCTGGCCTTTTAAGCAGGTAATCTGTGTAATACGGCCCATTTCTTGTTGTAGATGTGGCATTATTCTCCTGTAAGCAAAAATTGGCTGTGAAGATATTGCCTTAGGAAAAAAATAAAGGCAATTGAATAGGTTGAACCAATGAGCCAGAATATGGAATTCTTTGTGCCTTCCATCTTAAAACTGTTTATTGGGAATAAAGCCCAAATCCAGCATTACAGCCTGGAATCAAAGGTGGTGTTCTCTTTGAAAAATATGATCCTTTCTATTGTCCTGTCCAAGAAGGGGAGAAGTTAAAAGGCTTCAGCATTGAGGTCTTTTGACCCATTTCTCTTTAAAAAAGAAAGGGAGATGTAATTAGGATGTGGGTTTTTTCTGGAGGATGCCTATTTCGAGCAGTGCTTCCCCTCACATGAATGAAAGGCTTATCCAAAGGGTGCTGCCTCCTTTCATGTTAAACAAGATAAGACTAGAGAAATGATTGCTTCTCTTCTTCCCACAGCATCCTCCCATTATCTCCCAAGGGTTAGGCACTAACTAGGGATAGTTTCCATGTGCTGGGAAGCAGAATTTGTAGCATGGAACAAACGCAGTTATCCTACAGAAAAGGGGAATGGGACATGAAAGGTTGGCAGTCACCAAGGTTAGGGAAAACCACAGCAAGGCTTTAAGGAAGGGCTGCTTTGGATGGTTTAATTGTGATTTTTAACTTGTCAAGTGCTGCAGTCACCCACAGAATGTCTCAGTTCCAACACTGGGTTGGTTTTTTCCCTCTGATCGTCTTGGGTTTGTCATCATCCGTGCCAAAGAAAATCCAGGCATCAAAATTCATTGCATAAAGGAGATGATCTGAGAAGCAATATATAACTGGAGCCTCCCGTGTCACAGCTTAGGTCTGTTTGTGTCTCTGGGTTTGTCTCTTAGGAAAAACCTGTTCACTTGCAGGGTCAAACAGAAATCAGCTCTTTGCTGGCACTGGCACGCGCTATTTGTCTGCAGCTTCAGTCAGACCTGCTCTCCTCACATGTAACTGCGCTCTTAGTACTTTGCTGTCTTCCCTCTTAGGTGGGTACAGCCTTCCCATGTTTAGTTATTACTATTATTCTTATCCTTTAATGTCCAGGTTCCGTAAGCAAGCCATAATGACTGTTCTTTCATGCTCTGTGAATGGCAGAAAGGGATGGGGCAAGGACTGTTTAGATCAAGGTAAATCCTGAAATCATGGGAGCTAAAGCACAAAAGCACTACCTTAGGAGTATTAAACCCCCAGGGTGGCTGTCCTCTGGAGGAGTGTGTGCTCTGTGGTTCCAGCATCAGAAGCAATGTCTGCTGCTGGGTGCTCTTCTGTATTTCACTCTTTTCCTCCTCCTCGGTCCTTTGCTTGTTTGTTCCACAGAAGGTCAGTGTCCAAAGGAGACGCAGTCCACAGATATGAAGGATAGGGTTGGTGGTTGTTTTGGTTTTTAAAGAAGCTTTCTAGAAGGGATAGCTGAATGGGAAGCGTGAAGTTCAGTCTATCACCACTCTTGTGGTGTCCCTGGATTCATAAATCAGTGCTGAGGACTCAATGTTTCTTGCTCTGATGGTTCTTATCCTGGTACCTGTGAAGTGTCAGGGCTTTGGCAATCTCAGAGAGCTGTCTTTTAATACATCTGGCCAGAAATTCATCAGAAGGAAGCTGACAGCAAAGCACGTGTGTGTCCTTAGCTCAAAGTAAGAAAAGCTTAGACTAAGGTTACTTGCTGTGAGAAAGCGGCTTCAAGATTAAAAGGGAGCAGAAATGAAAGGCACTCTTAGACACCTTTTATTTTTAGGAGAGAACTTGGCTTTGAGTAACAAGTGTTGGAGAGTTCAGGACTTTTGTTAGCAAAGAAAGATTTAGTGTTTGCGTGAGTTTAATATAGCACTGCTGCTTGACAGCTATGGCTCTGCTGCATGGCAAGTCTTTCTTTTTTCGTTAGTCTCAGTAAAATGATGTTGTCTTGAGCTTGGCTGTGATTTAATGGCATTCTTTTAACCTCACTGTTCCTGACAAATTCCTCAGCACTTCAGCTGAAGGGCATTTAAAGCCCTGGAGGTTTCTTTCTGTCTTTATTTCTTCCCAAATCACAGGACATCCAGACTTTGCACCCAAGCCATGGTATTGGAGTGCTTCTGGCAGCCTGAGAGCTATGTTTTACCTGGGGCAAATGAAAGACAACATACTGCATGTAGGCATACTCATTAACAATAGGCAATACTCTGCCTCTAGAAGAAGGGCTTTTGACAACTGATAGCACAATGAAATGCCACCTGCACACTTGACCCAGGATGGAGCACTTGATGCTTTTGTCCCTGCAGCTGCAACTGAAGCCAGAGGATGAGGACCGAATACACTGTGCAGATCTCCATCTGCACTATTTCATTCATGCTGACAACTCACATATCCTTTGAATGGTGGAGCTGTTACTACCACAGAAACTACCTTTTCATTGCCACCTTGCAGAGCAGTCGTCATCATAACTGCACAAACCTCTTTGGCCCAGTTTGACTTGACTCCTGATTTCTGCTGTTGTTGCTTCTGTTTTTCAGCTCGTCACGAAGTTATCACCAAAGAGATCCTCGAGCTGGATCCCTGGGAGAACCAGTGGAATGTGGTGGCCATCAACGTCCTCATGCACGACAGCTATGATGTTTGCCTGGTGGCACGGCTGAACCCCCGAGATCTTATCCCTCCTCCCCCAGATTTAGTGGACCAGTGAAGCTCAGTGGCTCCAGGTTCTGCAGGAACCGAAGGATTTGGAGAGACAAACACTGTGTTGGCCGTGGGTGACAGCTGAGTCCCATGGAGAGGAACTGGCGACACACGCTGAAGGACACAACTGCCTTTGAGCTGCACTTCTCAGATGATGCCCGATTTGCTAGTTCTGGTACTCTGGACAAGTTGTAACAAGCATGAACCTGAGTGGTACAAATCAGTGACCAGTTCCTAAGGTCTTAACCACTCTGGTTGCTAAACACAGTTGTAGGCATAAGATCAAGGGGGCAAACTCTGCTTTTAAATGTTTTTAAGCATAATCAGTAGAAAGCTCTTCCAGTTAACAATCCCATATTGGAAACTCCTTCGAACTATTGTTGTTACTGCAAGGTTAAGGGAATCTTGTTCTAATTTCTCTATGGAGCTCTCAGCACCGCTGGAAGCAAAGCTCTGGAGTTAAGTGTTTCCTTGTGAAACCCCAATTCTACTGATTTTGCTTCTTTCACTCTATTGTTTTAAGGAAGACTATTTTAAAGCTTGGTTTTATCTTTGGTCGCTGCTCTGTGCCCTGTTCCTGATGACTCAACCTCTTTTGCAGCTTAGAGACTGTGAGTGAATCTTCACTCTCTGAAAGACAGGCTACTTGGAATAGCTCAGTGGGAGAAGGGAGCCTTTTCTAGGCTTCCATCAGTCATATTCGAACATATACATGGAACACAGCTGAGGCTCCTCTATTAAACGTTTATTCCAGTAGTGAGCTGGCTGTTTCTTTCCCGTTTCATATGTTTTGCTTTTCAGACTGATCTTTGATGAGCTGGATGGAAGGAAAGATGTATTCTGGAATGTCTGTCTTGATAACAGAGGAGAGTGATTGCACATGGTTTATCTGCTGGCCTTGCTTGAGCAGCAAGAGGTTTTCCTTCGTGCACCGAGCATCACGGTTGCTGCTGCCCATGGGTTTGAATGGTGAGCAGGGAATCTGCTGTGTCTATCTCTCTGTTCCTGCCCAAGTCCAAACCTGTAGCACTATATGTCGAGCAGGGAATTGTTTTCTTCTGGGTTAAATATCTAGAAGAGGGGCACTAACTTATTAGTTTTGTGGGGCCCCAATGTAGTTCGTGGGTTACCCTTGGGGTGACTACAATTTCTAAAGCAATACTTGGAAATGAAAGCTTGCCTGAGGAAGAAGCAGAGAGTGTGCTTATTGAGAGGGGTAGAGCTTAGCCAAAATCCTCCTGAGAGTATATGAATGCTGTGTGTCTGGTATGGCCACGGGTAGTCTCACATTGCTGGGAAAGTACTTGAAAGTCTTAATTTCCTCTATTACAAATCCTGATGCTAAAGAAAAACATTATGGAATAGGCATTCTCCAAGCTTTTGGATTTCACTAAAACAGAAGTTCAGCCCCATTCTGTGTGAGCAGTAGTTAGCTGAGCGTTTAATCAAGGCTGTCTTTGTGATCCATGATTCTAGTAGGCAAACAGCACCCACTAGTTAACTGAACAGGGGGAATATTAAGCAAAGCTTCAGTTGATATGCTGAAGTGCATCACTAGTTGCCAAATATGAAGAGAGATGTTGGAGAGGTAGATGGCCATGTGGCACATGGGAGTAAAGCAAGAAATGAAATGCTTGCTTTTATATATCTCATCATAAAAAAAGCTAATTGAAGCATTTCATTTTATCCCCAGCTAATGTTTTATTTTAATGCATACATTGAAATGATTGATTTTCGTAAGGATCCCTGTAGAGCTCTCATCTCTGTTTTCAGACGTGTGGCATTAGGAAGTGCCCACATATGTTGGCCATCCTGTGTCCGACTGCCCACCCTCACATCTCACTGCTGTGATTGCCTGTGGCTCAGCCCCTGCCCGTGCCAGGCACACACACACAATTTATGGGGCAGTCTCTGTATCATGTTCCAGCTCTATTTTGCCACTCAGGATGCCTCAATTCACCACCAGAAAATTGCCTTGGTGCATGCAGAGCTGTCAGACAGCACTCCCAAATATGCTCCAGGTAAGAAGCAAAACTGAGAGGTTGGAAATGGGGATGAGAAGAGCTCCCAGAATGTCACAGCATGCAGTAGAGGCGATGTGGGGTGGAATGATCCTCCCCATCTCTTCCTTGAAATGTGTGATAAGATGCTCTACCACCTGAAAAGCAATGACAACAAATGCCAGAATAAGTATTTTCCTGTATATTAAAATATATTCATGAAGATCTATATCACTCTTTTGCTGATCTGGATGACAATGACATTCTTTTCACAAGCTGTTTCTTGAGGGATTGCTGTCTTCGCTGCAGTGACGGTCTTTTCCCAGGCTGCTCTCCCCATGGATTATGTAGCCCCCAGGAAAATGTGTTTCAGGAGTCACAGTGCTTTGAATCACCAGGGCAGAATTGCAGTTACTCTTCTGCAGATTTCTGTGGCTCTCCCTACAGCTTCTGAGTGGACTTTGGCTTCAAAGCAAAGCTATTTCACCCCCACTTATGCTCAGCTGGAGTCGGTCCATTCGCAGTTTCCCATCATTTGATGTGTTGAGGTTGAAAGCAAAGGAAATATTGGAAAACGGGTAAGATATACATGGAATGTACATGGAAGCACACTTCCTTTCTTGGCAAATATCTCCTCTGTATCCACTGCCCTGCCTGCGTGTCTGATGGAATGATTTACTAATGACCTTTGATTGCAGGCACAGCGAAGGCCAGGCCAGAGCAGAGAGAAGCAGCATGGAGCAGAGCAGTGGCTCCAGGCAGCCTGGCCTGCCCCAGCAAGGAAATGACCTTCAACTGAAATGCATGTACGTGTTTGGATGTGCACTCTGTGTGTTCTATACGCACGTGTATAGCATCATTTTTCGAAGTTCTTCACTGACAGCAGTGAAAGGCTTTTTGTAACATGTACCTGGTAACTGTCTTCTGCATAACTCATCGGAGTACTTCAAAATGTGTTGGTCTTTAAATATATGGAACTATTCCAGGCCTCAAGTCAAAAAGAGTCTTAAATTCCTGGCTGAGCTAAGGAACAACTGGGGAAATATTCCAGTTCTCACCTCTGCCTCCTTTCTCCTGCAACTTTTTGCTGGTTGCAGTGATCCCCTTGGAAGCTCAGAGTCCTCTTGGAAGCTTTGTGCAAGCCTTTGTTTCTCGTCCCCTAACCCTGTTTCTGACCTGCCCTTAAACCCCTTTTCCTCTTCATTTCCCCAGCAGATGGGAGCAGCAACTCTGTGCTCACCAGACACAGCCTTCACAAGCCTATTGCACCAGCAGCAAAGCAGCCTCGAAGGACAGACCACACCAGCTCCCAGCATCCGAGGACACTCGTCTTGGAGCAGGTTCTAGCCCCAGCCCAAGTTCTGTGGTTGTCTCCTTGCAAATAAAACCTTCCTGGCCCTCTGGCTACCACCGGCACCGGGAGGCAGGCGACCCACGTTCTGCTTGGTCCTGCTGCTGTCTCGCTGGGTGATGCTGGTGAGTTTGACATTAAATGCCTCACGTACTGTGCGTGCCACAGCTGTAATGATTGCAGCACAAGCCGTCACCGTTATCTCTAATTCCTGAACATTAGATGCTGCAAAAACTGTCCAAAGCACAGAGGAAGGTGTCTTTGTTACTGCGTTATAACTCACGTCTTGAAGCCAGATTTTCTCCTGCAGTCAGGCCAGAACCTGCTCTCTAATTCATCAAGTTTTAGTTTTGGTAAACTTTTTCCTCTTTGTCCTTTTCTAGTCATTCTTTCTAAGAATGCAAGTGACTTCACGGGCTTGTCTAGAAATGCTTTATCCCAACTGGCCTCCCGAGGCTGCTGGCTTTTCATTACCAAGGTCGAAGTACAGCTCCTAAAGCGCCAGTCAGCTGCACTGCTTTATTTCTCTCATTCAGCATCTTCATAGTAGAGGAAATATATTTTATCCATACATACAGTAATGTGAGAGGAAACCACTTCCCACATACACAAATTCCTGACTCATTCCTTTCAAAAGTGGCTGAAACAACTGCTGAATCCAACATAAAAGGCGATGATACTCATTCAATAGGCTTTTCCAGCTTTCCAGTATGAGGAGGAGGATCACAGAGAGATGTTTTGTAGCAAGAACACAGATTGGATTGGAATCACCAGGCAAGGGGGATGATTTCCAGTTCAATTACTCTGATTGTTAGCCTTGGGCATCTAGTCTCTGCACCTAGATTTACCCATGTAAAATAGCCATAATAATCCATCTTACTCATGCTGTTGGTCTGACCCTGCTGTGGTTTTAGAGGGGGTGGCTCACAGATGTCTGCAATGTCATGTTGAGATCTGGAGATCAAAAAGTATTATACAGTGGGAAAATAATAACACTGCGCTGCTGTCACCCCCCTGATTTTTGGTAACATGGCTCTCCGTAGCATTCAGAGACTGAGCCTTCCAGAAACTGGGAGAGGTTGGATGGTTGCAGCTCGTAAGGATAGTTTGTTTACTCCCTCATAGAAAAGCAACAAGAGGTATCTATTTGTGTAATAGGTTCAGCAGCAGCAGAAGTGTGGGGTTACTGCATGTGCCTTTGTAGCTAGTCACACCTCTATGCAGGCAGAATTAATCTCAGCAAATTGAGAGGTCACTGATTGAGGGTAAATTTGAACAGCAGTAATTAGGAGAATGAGTGAACTGCGGTTTTCTCCAAGCAGATTTGATTGAATACATTACATTGCTTGGACAGCCGCAGTTGTGGTGAAGGGAAAGAAGAGAAGGCGCTTTACAGAAGTGCAGTAGATTTACTGGGTAACTGAGAGCTGAATTTAGATGATCTATCACAGCTTTGATGGGGAAGCTGCAACCCCCTGGGGATTCCCATAATGACTCTGGAGGCATTCAGTCAGCCACTATGGGCACTGTTGCATCCAAGCCATCACCTACAGAATACGCACAGGAGGGGTTTAGGATCTTGTTCAAGTGTAAGCAGTGTGGCATCTACTCACTGAGTTACTGAACTCATCCTAGGGATTATGTTCCCTTCCCCACCGGTGTGCGTGAGTAAGTAATCTGAGTTGAACTGACAAGTAATGTATCGTACTCACTGACAGGTAATTTATAACGCATAAGGCCAGAGATTCCAAAAATCATTGTTAGGGCAAGTTTTGCAGGGTGGAGAATGTTTGTTACTGAGCTGTGAGATATGCTGACATTTCCATGCAGTTAAAAACCCCCAACAAACCCACTAAGTGGATGCATATGGAGCAGCCCCAGCTTCTCTGAGCAACCTTTGCCAGCGCCTCAGCACCCTCACGGCGAAGAATTTCCTTCTATCTACCAAGGTGTGTGCTGATAGCAAAGCTACAGCCATGCTGCAGTCGTGAGATGTGATTTTAAGCTGTATGGATGTACCCAAGCCAGATATCATGATGAGCAGTGAAGATTCAACAGTCCAGGTGTCAGCTGCTCTAAGCAATTCAGTGTGAGCTCTGGCTGGCTTGGACAGCCCATGTTGAAGCCTAAGCTGTTACGTGCTCACTGCTCTCATTAATGATCAGTCTCCACTAAAGCTAAGCAAGGTATTCACTCACATTGCTGGCAGAACTCCTAAATGAGTATGAAATGGACTAAACCTGTAGTTCAGCTGCAGAACTTGACAAAGCCTTTTGCAGGCAGACCATGTCATAGTCCATGCTGCCATGAAGCTCAAAATTCCCTATACTGGCACAGCATAAAGAGAGGCAGAGAGACAGGAAAAAGCACCCACTGATGGGTGTGTGATGCCAGCACTGCCACTTGGAAATGCACTCATCCAACTGTGGGTTAACGCTTCAGCAGCCACCTCAGCTCTGCAGCTACCCTGCTGTAAAGCCTGCTCTTTGCAGTGCTCCAAGGGGACAACTAGCAAAGACTATGCAAAGAGTGGTAATTGCTGCAAAGCCCTGTCGTGAGTCATGCTTTAAGAGCTTACTGCTTGATGGCTTCTTGTGCTCTTATATAAAATGCCAAATAGCATATGAGCAGCACCATGGGATAGGAAGTTCACTCTCTTTCCAGTGTTCACAGCTGATAAAACCTTCCCCAAGGTTTTTGTTCAGTACTTTCCAAACGGGATTAAGAATCCCCCCCCTGCTCAGCACTACAGCGCGGAGCAGTCATCTGATGTACAGCACAGCAGTTATCTCGCTAGGAAATTTGCTGTCCTAATGCTGCTGTCCTAAGCAGCTCAATCCTGAATCCGATTTCTTTGTTTCTGATTTGGGGCAAGGTGCTGTAACAGAAATGTTCACTAAGGACTGCTAAGCCACTTGGCACAGCTCGAAAAGCCCAGCGTGTTAACTGTTCTCTTCCCACTTGGCCAGGGTCCCACTCGCTTTGCATTTAAGGAGGACTTTGGTTTGTTTGTACTACAGGGGTGTTGCACAGATCAGCTTGTGGTTACTGGTTTATTTTCCCAGCTGGGCCAGGCAAATATTATAAAGACTTACATGGGTTACCTTTATAAGGAAAGTAAACCTTCATAAGCAATAACTTGAAGAGAAGTCGCAGCTTGCTTTTCTTGGACCCATCTGTGCACTGTGTGTTTAATCCTACTTCTGTTGTTGTTGGATTTACTGGATACATTTTATACAGTGCAGAAGGAGATCCACAGGGATGTGATCTACTCAGAGGATGTGTCCCAGCAGGATTTTAGCCCAATGATTGTAATAGGAGCAGGATCAAACCAAGCCTGCCATGCTGCTGGCATTTACAAAAGCGTTCTCTGAGATCAAGAGATAAATGGTAATCGAAAGTCGAGCAAAAAGAAGTAGTATGCCATGAGAAATTTGTATCAGGTTTGGATTTAAAATGCAATTTGTAGAAGGAAAGTTATTGAGAAAACACTTTGTTTGCCCAACCTGAATATAGGCTTGGAATTATCCGGCTCCTGGAAGTCACTAAAAAATATGGATGGATCAGTTCCAGAGAAGGAGCTGACTACTGGGAATAACAGTACAGAAATCACAACATGAAACCTCCACAACGATCATGTGCTCCATTTAAATTGCAGTAGGGTTTTGAGGAGCATTTGTTGAAAGTTCTGCATCAACCTTCACATCAATAAAACAGCCGAGACAAAGGTGGAGTCAAAGAGCAGTGGCAATAGAGCTGCCTGGGGCCTGCCCACAGTCAGCCGCAGGAGTGCTGGTCACTGGGTTAACAGCACACTGAAACTCTTCTTGTAGTCCTGGGATAGAGAATCCATTCGTAAAAGCTACAGAGACATCTAGCTCTGCTTCCTGACATCTGCAGCCGTCTGTGTCCTGGCTTCAGCCACACAGCGGTGTGCGATGGAGATAAGTGAGCAGGATAAAAACGTTACAACAACCTTTAAAAATGGGAGCCTTGGAGACACAATGCTGCTCTTACGTGCAAAGCGTTTCCCATGCAAGTGTCCCTGGGAGATGTTTCATAATGAAGTCTGAATGAAATACGATAAAAATCAAATCACCGCTTGTTCACTGCATCGCAAAGAGCTCCGGTTTCAGCTTTGGGTTTAAAGCCAGGAGCAGAGTTTCCTTGCTGAATTCCTGCTGCTGCTCCGAATTCCAACAGGAAAAAAGGGGGAAAGATAATTCATGACAAGTTTGTAAAACGGAGAAGCTGATGTTGTCAAAAGATCAAAAGGGAAAGACTTGAAGGATTATTCAGCAAGCTGCAAATATCCACAAAATACACAGAATTCAGTTCTATTCCAGGATCAAAAGCCTAATTTTACATGTACAGCATTTTCTTTTCAAGGATGCAAATGATAATTACTGCATGCAGAAATATTAATGTATTACATGCTTCGTTTGCATGAAGAAGTTATGCCAGTGCAAGCAAAGCTCAGCCCCTGCTTTCTGTGCAGCACAACAGTACCCGTGCAGGTAGGGATGAAGAGTGCAGCTCTGGGTCAGGGTGTGCAGGAGGTTATCCAAATTCAATACCCAAACAGCGATTTAAAACCCACAGCCCATGCAGATGCAGAAGTCCAATGTCCATGTTGTTAATACTTTGGCTACTACCAGAACATTCCAGCTGGGCTGAAGGGATCCAGCATCATTTAAGATTTAATGACTTGAAAACCAGACAGCCTCCTCTTACTGGTACTTTTTCATCCCCAAGTATAGGTCCAATGTGGTTTTAGCATGAAAGGTATTTCTGCTAATGATTCACAAAATGCTAGATTAAATTAATGCTCCGTGCCAAAAGCTGCCTCCAAAGGTGTAAAGGCTCTCTTAGAAGGTTAATAGTGATGATTTCTAATGCTGGCCAGCTTCCACATGGTGACTGTTAGGATCAAGCTGGCAGTGATTTTCATGTAAATGAGTCCATTATCAGAACTCTATCTGCTCACCAGGCTGTAAGCACTTGGGGGAAGTTGGCCTCAATACTTCCAAGACAAGCACTTTATTTCCTTAATGTCCCGAATAGTGTTGTTTGGTTGGGATTTTTCCCTCTAAACAGTGGTTCGGGTCAGTAGCTTGATGATCAAAAAGCAGTTCATATAAGTGAAAGCTAATTCTTAGCCCCTAGAAATATGAACGCGTTTGGATTAGTTAGCTCTGGTATAACTTCATAGAGAATCCAGTTAAATAAGTCACGGTAAAACAAGTAGGGCATGAAACCCAACCAGTCTAAAACCACCAGTTTTACCTTAAAAATGCATTGAAGAGTTCAAAAATCTTAAAAAAGGCAGGAAGAGAACTCGTGGGAAGCTTTTAAACATTAAACAGGGACTTTAACCTCCTATTAGGTGTGGGCTTTTCAGTCTTGATGAAATATTCACCTCTTGTGGTTTCTGTTTGGAGGCTATCAGTTGGGAATCACTAATTATCAGCCCAGGCTAGAGTTCTATAGCCAGCAGTAGCCAACGTTGCATCCCTCAGGGAAGGATGTAAAACCCCTTGCAGGTATTCCAGCTGCCCATATTGCACATACTGACAGTGGCAAGGATCTGCCTGACCTTGTGTGCTGTTCTGCTTAATTTTACCATCATTTGTCATCATTTGTCCCTCTCGTGGCATGTTTTAGCAAACAGGAGGTAGCTTTATTACAGAGCTTTATCTGAATCAATGCTACCATCGCAAACCTCCATGTTATATTTTGTTTCTGCCTGAAACACTGGGGCTTCCCTTGGTGATAAGGGATGAAATGCTGGTCCTATTGAAGTTCTGTTGTTGTTCCTTGACAAGATCAGGGTTTAGCTGCCGGCTCTTTGTGTTACACAAGTGCGTGTTATATAGAAGGTCTGTTTTATCAGAGCCAGAAATCAGGATCCTGGTTATTGAGAAAGCACTGCTGTAACTCTGCCAGCGAAGAGCATGGCTGATTGAACTTACACTATTATAAAGTATTTTAGATACCTTATTAAGTATTGCCATAAATGCACAGAGAAAAGTGATGTTCTGGGAGTGCCTGGCTGAACAAATTGGAGAAATAGGGGTGTGAGTCATAACAGGAGTTCAGGATTCAAAACATGTCATGCAAAGCAGTACAAAGAGGTTCAGTTAACCTCTCACGTCCTGATGATGATGTTGGAGATTCTTTACTGCACTGCAATATTGGGTTTATGCCTGGTGGGGAAGATGAGCTTACTCCTTTTGATATAGGCAATTCTATTTAATCAGTGGTTTGGGTATCTCATTTTAGATACCTAAATTGGAAATCTTTTGCAAATAGCCACAGTTATAAAACACCCTATGATCTTCAGGAGAGGACAAAGTTTGCACTTCTTACCCATCTGGACTTAGAAGAGATGAATTTCATGCCCCTTACAAATTGGAGGCTTCATCTCTTCAAATGCACTTCTTCGACTGGAAATCAGCCCAGCTACCTCGAAAACCCTTCCAGTGATGAAACTTTCCCCTTCTCCAGTGCATTGATAAAGGCATTAAACAGAACTGGCCCCCAATGCTGAGCCCTGGAGAGCACCACTTGTGACTAGCACGTTGCCTCATGTTTCTCAGGCAAGCTGGGAGGTCATCTTCTGTGTAGAGATGACGAGGGAAACCCTCTTGAAACCAATAGGGCCTGGCTGTTGGCCTTCAAGGAGCTGGTGGTTAAGTCTCTTTTAGGTTAGCAGCATAGTAAAGTATTTGTTCTAGAAGTGTTGCCTACTCAGGGTTCCCTGAAGGTCATCCTTATGTCCACAATCATCTGCCATTTGGACCATGAGCTTCCACCTGTGGCCTGAATTGCTTCACACAAGATACTGCCTCTAGAGCCCATTTACCTGGGTAGGTTAATCAGTGAAGACCTTTGACAAGCAACTGTCAAACAGCCTGAGAGACAGCACAGGGGTGGAAGGCAAAGGGGAGGTAATGCCACGGTTGTGGTTGCTCCTTGGTACACTCTGTCAGAGCACTGGAGATGCAGCTTCTGCATCTGAGGACAACTGCATGAAGCTCCCCACACGCTGATCTCTTTGGGGAGCCCCACTGGAGGGACAGGATCTCTCCCAGTACAGCTCTCCTATGCAGAGAAAGAGATCAGTCATCTCCTGAAGCACCATGCGGGGCACTGGGATCTCTCTGCAGGAAGCTCCTTGAAGGACTGTGAACTGTATCTATATTACATTTAGCACAAGAACTCGTCCTGAATGGGACCCTTGGGCATTGATGCACTAGAGCAATTAAATAATGGTAGTAATAAAGCTTCCTACACAGCCGCGTGCATTTCAAGCAGGCTGAGGTGGCATCATAAGTAAAGCAGCTCTTCCACCTTGTGGTTAGACAGAGTTTATGCACCGAAAATCAGACCGCTATGAATACCGCTGTTAAACAGACCCAGCGCACAAAGAGCTATTGCTCTCACAGGACCCCTCTTGCAGCCCAATGCCACAAACATTAACTAGCCCAATTTTGTAAGCTGATGATTTTTGACGTCTGTGCACTTCCAAACTTACACACGCATGTGCAAACTAATTAGATTTGTATTGCCCTCTGGCGATCCCAGCCACAGATGCTGTCAGACCTGGAGCAAGAACAGCTTGAGAGCTTCCTTTATCCTCCTTGGTAAAAAAGGACTTTGTTCAGTGCAACATGTAAGCTTTGACACGCTGATAGCATGTGGTAGTGTGGGAACAGAGTGTGAGCATGTCCCAGGTGTGGAAACCATCGGAGATGGTAGCCAGTTTCTGCAAGCAATGCCACTAGCACTGAAAGGGACTACCTGATGGCAATGACAAATTCTTCTGTGCTTGTCTCCCAGTCTCTACTCTCTATTTCCTGCTTTTTTTCCTCTGGCTATTGAAGTAATCATGTGGTCTTTGTTGTCTCCATCAAGGCACAATTCAGCACGAGTGGGCCCAGTGTTTGTAGTCAGTTGCCACAGAGCCAAGCCTGATTTCAAAGCAGTAATTAAAAGTCAACTTTGTGCTAATGCAAGAGAGGTATAATGAGATACGTAATTTTCAGTAATGCTGAAGATGTGCACTGTGTGAAACACTGGAACACATCGCCTAACAAACTTCAGAGCGTCAATGAATATTGATGTCTTTAATGATCCTAAATTGCACTATATCCAAAGCAGGATTAGTGTGGATATATGCGGCACTGATTTGTTCAAAGGCAAATAGCAAAACGTGCAAAGAGCAAGCTGTTTAACATCTACATCTGCTTCTCAGACGTTGCTGTTCTCTAAAGAGCAGTTTATTGATTACATGCAACCCTCCTCACCGTCATCATTCTAGTTGCACCAGCTGGCACCGCGCTAACCCGAGTCCTCTTGCAGCAGTAGGTGCTTCCTAAACACAGCGCAAAAATCATCTCTACTGATCAAACGCCTTTTTTAACACTCGGACAACAATTGGCTGCCAAAATGGTTCCCCAACGTAAACCGTCGAAGTCAGGGAGTCACATCAGGACGGAATTTGACTTTACTGCGATAATCCCTCAGTGTTTGTCTTCGGTTTCTTTTGCCCTACTGTTCTGCAGCCACAGCTGATGGCACAAAGGAGCTGAATTTGTCTCCTCTCTATATATTTTTTTCAGCTGGCAAAATAGGTTTTTTTTCACTGGAAAGTCCCAAGAAAGCTCGTTCTCATCAAGCGTTTTTTCTACCTAGAATTGCACTTTGGTGGTGAACGGAGGAGGCACAAAAGCACAAAATGTAATCAGTTCTAAATAAAGTTAAGTCTGATGGCTTTGTAATGGGGGTGCTTGAAGGTACTTTGAGGTCCTTAGTACAAAAAGTGTAAGAAGAATAAAATAGAAAACCAGGCCCTGGGGATGGGCACAGTTAAACTGGCTGATGGGTGCGGGGGCAGGATGATTGCTATGTTAATGAACCCATTAACGTGGCGTAAACATCTACTGGGGAGTGTCCTGACTAACAAACGTCCAGAATGGGAGCAGTTAAGCTACCCGGTAAGTAGAGGGACAGGATGACTCCTATGTTTGTTATGTTAATTAAGCTGGTGCTTCAAAGACTGCCAGCGGTGATGAAGATTGTTGAAAGAAGTAAATGACTCTCAAAGACCACCATCACATTTTGTATGTATGCGGGAAACCTCCTGGAAAATGATGTAATTCACGTGTAGCCTCATGTATGCCCAAGCGACTCTATAAGGATGGCCCGCGCGGCAATACGGGGGTGCACGGAGCCATCCCCGGGGCCTCCCGGCGCCGCAATAAAGAATACCTGCTCATCAACAGGAAACTTTTGTTGGCGAATGTGTTCCTGGAGTTTTCTCCGAATCAGTGGCAGATTTTAGCTGTAGGACTGTACCCAAGTGTGAAGTTCAGGCCCTGACTGGACAAAACGGGGGCATAAGCAAAACCATGAGTTTTCAGCATCGCGTTTAAGTGGTCAATTCCATGTGATTCAAGGTTATTGTTTTACCTGTCACCAATGATCTTATTGTCTAAAGTTCTGTTTAAAACCAACAGGAACTGAAGCAGTGACAAGTGAGCCGTGCAAAGAATGACAGCCCATTCAAATACTTCTACCTATTCTTATGGCACAGATAAAGGCTACTGGCTCAAAACCCACGTGTGGCTATCCCACAAAGCCAGTTTTTAAGAACAGACTTATCACTGTGGAGGGGAGATAGACTGAGACCCTAGAAGACTGACATTATCTCTTTGTCAAAAGAGCAATTACAATAGGAACAGTAGATTGACAAGCTTCCCCTTAAGACTCTTTCAAAAGTGCCTGAGCTCGATTCAGAGATAACACCTTTGAGAAGTCAACTTTAGTCTTCATTCATCTCTTCTAGCATCGGATGTCTAAAGTATAGGTATCTAGTCTGAAGTGGTCTCCTTATTTCCCACTATAATCGATAGAGATGAAAACCTTTGGAGGATGATTCATCTAATCTGAAATTAGATGTGTAAAATAGGTAGAGTATTTCTCATGAGGTGTCCGCTTGTATCTCCACTTACCAAGGAGATTGCCTACAGACACCCAGACACCTCACTTCTAAAGGGCTAAAGGCCCTTAGATAAGGGTAAAGCCAGGTTACTCCTCCTAGCATAGCAGCGACCAGGCAATAGTGATGTTACCAACACCTCCCACAAGAGTTTGCCTTATTTTAATAAATTCTGCAAATTTGGGCATTTCATTGCATGCTTCTACCATCCACTCCCTGCATCACTGCTGTTGCTTCCTTGCAAAGCCTTCCACTAAACCACTGCTACTTCTTCCTTCTCTGCCTATCAGCTCTGAACACCAGGCACAGTGCCCTCATTAGTAAGTCAAATCAGCTCTGTAGGACAGCATGTCAGTAGCAAAGCAGCTGCTTTCTCTCTAATGAGAAATGGGTGGGTTAGAACCAGTTTTGGTAAATTGGATGTTTTGAAATAAGCTGCTTTGGACAAGAACTAATACATTCTCAGACCCATCGGTATATGTCTACAAGAACTCCTAGAGGAGATGCACGGTTTCAGAATGCATTCTGAAGGGGAATCAGGGCTGCAATTAGAATTAGCTTTCTAGGGACCAGATGATTCCTGAAGTTCCTTCCAACCTGGCATCCCAGAATTCTGTAATTCTAGTCTTTTAAGCTCAGAACAGTAGGAACCAAATAATCAAGCAAAGCATCCCTAAGTAGCTGGAAAACAGCAGGGAGATTTAGATTTGGGCTGTATAGATATAATGGAGCCTGTACACTGATTTTATTTGCTTTACATTAACACTTGCCATCGCTTTTCTCTTTTCTCTAACTTCTTTTTACCTTTTATTGCAGATAAAAGATATATTTATGTCTATACTTGTACTGCACTATTCTATTTGTATATATTAGATCTTTATTTTATATAAATACATACACACAAAGGGCTGACAAGCCCCACGGGCATTAGTGACTCTCAGAAGGATCCCAGGCAGGGCAAGCAGCCCACCCGCTGGTGCTCCCTGGTGACAGCGGGATGCTCAGCGCCACACGCTGCTGTACCGTGCCCTTTTTGACTTTGAACTCTTTTCTGCAGGCGCAGGGGGTCTCTTCCAGCTGGGAAAGGCCCTGAACATTCCGTTATAAAGAAACACGGGGGCAGGAAATCCATTTCAAAGCGTTTATTCACACATTCAGCACCCAAACCCCCAACGTCCCCATTCCGCCCCTCTCAGCAGCGCTGAATTTCCCCTCGCTGAGCCGGCAGGACTACAACTCCCAGCAAGCTGGGCGCCGCTCCCGCCATCTGATTGGCTGCTCCTTCCCGCAGGGAGCCAATAATCATCTCGGGGCCTCCTTTTTGGGGGGCGGAGTCACTCCGGCAGCAGTGCATGATGGGAGTTGTAGGCGCTTTGCGGACGGCGCCTGCGCGGCTGCGGCGGAGGCGCGTGGCAGGAAGCGGAAGGCGGAGGCTGAGGGCGGTCCGTGACGTGTCCCTGCGAGGCGGCGGCCGCCATGGGCAGTGAGTACCGAGCGGCTCCGCCGGGAAGCGGAGCGGAGGGACGGGGAGGGAGAGGGGGGCACTGAGG